>JAHBCN010006594.1:0-48113 GCA_019359885.1 Listronotus oregonensis
TCAGTTCCTTTCGTCCGCGGCGATTTTGTCACCCAGAATTCTAAGCCCACTGCCCGGGGGAGACTTAAACAATACGATGCCCCGGGGGCCGCAGTGCGGATTTAAAAACCATTCTTCGGTTTTTTTCCCTGGGGAGACCCACTGGACTTCTGACCCCCGGGGACCCTCCGCGATAGCGCCCCGATAGAGCGGATAGGCGTCCTCACCCCCCAAAGAGTCAGGTAAATTTTTGAGCCGGACGGGCCCGCCGAGGGGGATGGTGCCCCCGGGGGAGTCATCGCCGATTTCCCCCAATGGCACCTAGGACGGCCACGCTGCGGCGCTCCCCCCGGGAGTCCTGGCCGCGGGTGAGCACGGCCAAAGTCCCAGCGCCCCCATGGATTCCGGGTTCGCGTTATACGCATCATTGATGATGGTCACCCCGTCGGGGGGGGTCGGGGGGGTTCCCCATCCGCCACCGTGAGCTGGGTCCTAAGCCCTGCAGCCGCTGCGCAATATCCGCCGGTGCTGCTCCGGCCCCCCGCCAAAGCTGCTGCAGCCAGCAGGTTGGGACATGGGGGCTCCGATGAGTCCGCTGGTGACTGAATAGGCTTTTGGGCCCCGGTCGGCTGGCTGGTCAATGATGAGATCAAAGAGGGGGGGGCCGCGGGCATCCAAAAACCCCGCACAATCAGCCTCGGGGGTTTCCCCGAACCAGGTGACCGGTGCTGTGGCACGCTCAGCCATGGCTGCAACCTGTACATCATCGGCATTGAGGATCACCTCTGCGGTGGCATCTTCAGCGAGTTCACCTTTGGTCTCGGCGATCTTTTCCTCGCCGCCGTTTTTCCCCGGGGGGGGCGGGCCAACCATCAGCACTGCACCGATGTCTGGGGCGACCATCTCACAGATTCGCGGTTTTTCCGGGTTCGTCGGCGCCCATCTCAAAATCATGTACCGGGTCTCCAGCTCTGCGCCGAAGACGGTCAGCGGGACCCCGACCCTCCCCTTGGGGCAAAGCCCTGCGGCGCCCAGGGGGCCCCGGGAAAACCAGCAGTGCGGACCGGGGCTTTGGTGGTGGTCTTTCCTGCCGAACCGGTGATGCCGATGACGGTGGTGGCCGAATGTTCCCGGATGCGCGAGACGAAAAAAGGAGTCAGCGGGCCCTGGCAGCCACAGCATCCTCCGCGGGGTGGGGCTCTCCCAGGGCCCCGAGGTTTCCCGGCCGGGGTCAGCCCCCCGCCAGCGGGAAACGCCTGGGGGCCCGCCCCGTCTCCTCGCCTGGTTTGGCGATGAACAGTGCCTGGGGATGCATATTCCGGGAGTCGGTGTCTGCATGAGTCAGCACCAGTGACCCGGGATGCTGCACTCCGCGCGGGGGGCCCCCACCCCGGGGAATCTCAGCAGCAGTCGGGGGGATCATGCGCCTGCCCCCGACACAGTGGCGAATCCGCGGCCCCAGGGCATGGGAAAATTCATTTGGTCATCGATGGCGACCACGCCCCCCTCAATCTCCTGATGGTCCTCATGTCCCCTGCCGGCCAAAGGATAGTGTCCTGCGGACCAGCAGCAGCCACAGCAGCAAGAATCGCCTCTTTGCGGGGGGGAAATCTCTTCAAAAAAGGAAAATGTCCTCCAGTAGCGATGGCGTCGCGAGCACCTTCCCCCCGGCCCCCTCGGGGGCCCCCGGGCGGGTCGTCATCGCTGATGATGACATGATCTGCCATCCGCACCGCAATCGCCCCCATGGTGGGTCGCTTGCTCATATCCCCTCACCGCAGCACCGATGACCAGGATGAGCTTTCCTTCTGGCCGTCGGACCCCCCCCAGGGCCGGATCAGGGAAAACTTAAGCGGCAAAGTCCCATGGCCGCCGGCTGTTCGGCGATGACCTGCATGCGGCCGGGTACATGGATATGGAAGGGCCGGTTCTCCAACGCCTCGACCACATCGGCCCTGCTGAATTCGTGGCTGCGTTCGTTTTTGGCGGCCGCCCCCAGCACCATCCCCGCGGCCAAGGCCGCATTGGATACGTTAAAAAAAAATCAGTCAAAAACATTTTTTTTAAACTGTTATGTCTCCGCCACTTAATTTCGCTGACAAATTTACTTTTAAACTAATGTTGACATTTTTTATCCTAAACTATCTTCAATTTTTTATTTAATTATACACGGTGTCCAAAATATTTTCGCACTATCGTTTCAAAAATTAAAGTTTTTTTCCCTAAATTTACACTCAAAATCGGGGAAAACCCTAGAAGGCATGGCTCAAGAAGTCAAAATTGATACTGTTGGCATATCAGTTAGTAATTATTTATGTAATCCTGTGACATTTGGTTACATCTTTGCATATTATCTTCCATTATTAAACAGTATTTGGTTTAAAAAGAAGTATACACAGGGGGTAATTGTCTTCTGGCGTCCCGAGTACTCAGTGAAAGGTTTCCGGGGAAAAACATCCAGATGCAAGATCATTTAAGATTGATGGATAGATTTGACAGGACTGGAACAGTTAAGTGAAAAACATGAAAAATAAAGCCAGTGGTAAACGAAGAAAATTAATTTAACGTGGTCGCTTCTGTTGTTGAAGACCCACATAGAAGTACAGCTGACATAAGTGATTTGCTGAAGTTAGGTCAAACTTCTGTGAAGGGAATGTTGAGTAAGAATAAGTTTCATCCATATCGTGTGAAAAAGAATCAAGCACTTGAAGGAGAAGATTTTTTAAAATAGAATACATTTCTGTAATTGGGGTCTTGCTCGAATTAAAGAAGATGTACCATTTTTAACATTGTATTATTTACCGATGAGGCGACATTCCACAAAATGGTCATGTAAACAGGCAAATTTAAAATTTTTGGCTGATGTTAATCCACATTTTATGAGGACTGTTGACCAGGAACATAGATGGAGTATAAATGTTTGGGGAGGCATAATTGGAAACCACATAATGGGGCCCCCTTTTTTTTTATGGACACCTTAATGGAAATATTTTTAACAAATTTTTAAATGAAGATCTTGAAAATCTGCTAGAAAATACCCCCTACAACTATTAAGAAAGATGTGGTCCCAGTTAGATGGGACACCCGCTCATTTCAGTGCTGGAGTCAAAAAAATTTTGAATAAAAAAATTTTAGGCCGTTGGATCGGGGAAAAGAGGATCTTTTTCCTTGGCCCCAAGGTCACCAGATTGACAAAACTTGATTTTTTCCTATGGGGGGGCGTTAAAAAAATGGTCTACAAGACACCCCAACTACAACAGCAAATATGCTAGAAAGAATAAGAAAAGCATTTCATTCAATAAGTCCCTTAATGTTACAAAATGTAAATAGATCTTTAACCGACAGATTCAATATGTGTTTACAGCAAAATGGTAGAGTGTTTGAGTATCTAATGAATTAATTGGGTTTATGTAAATTTATTTATGTTACCTTTATTAGTCTTGTGTTTTAAATAATTTTATTTAATATTAATAAAATAATATAAATTTATTATACAAAAAGGAGTAGTATTATTATGCCACCGAGTATCAATTGTTCCGATTTCTTGAGCCATGCCGCCTACGATATTTCCTATTTTGAGTGTAAATTTACGGAAAAGCCTTAATATTTCAAAACGATAGTGCGAGAGATAAGGCAAACATAATGTTTTCTGAAAGAGCACACTTAAAGCTTTTCAACGGCAATATAATATACAGGGTGTTGTATTTAAAAAAATTAATTAAAATATAATTGAATATAGAGATGTTTGAATAAATATTTTGGACACCCGGTATAAATTAAATAAAAAAATGAAGACAGTTTAGGATAAAGTAATTCAACATTAGATTACATGTAAATTTGTCAGCGAAATTAACAAACAGTGGCGGAGACATAACAAGTATGTTCTTGACTGATCTTTTTAAAAAAAAAATCATAGCTTGGCAATGCTGCATTCGACCCACATATAAATTTAAAGTTGAATACAGAACCCACAGAGGCTTCAGTTGCCACATAAAACATAACATTTAACAAAAAAATATTTTTTGATATTTACTCTTTTTTGAGGCACCCTGTATACTAGAAAATAATTTTGGATTGTAGCAGAGATGAAATTTTAAAAGCTTTGTTAAGAAAATTTTCCTTTAATTTAAACGGTTTAGTAACTATTTACCGACGCGCACTTAGTAGATCACCCTGTATAGGTAGCAAGACGTGTCCTTTCAAATATTTTTTAAAAATCTAAATTTACATATTTGTTTTTCATTATTACATACCAGCCACGTAGCTTCGGGCAATTTTATTCATTTTAAAGTAACTTTTTGGGTATTACCGCTATTAATAATTTGGTATATGATTCTTATTATCCGCTACTTTTTCCATAAAAAAAGTGTCCCAAACAATAAATTTAACGGTTTTTAAAATATTCTAATTTTAAACTTGCATGGGACGAAAAATTAAAGAAAATTGTAATTTTTACAAAAATTGTCTAAAATTATCCTTTCCCTTTAGCTCAAATAAATGCATTAAATTCCCCTTTTATGGATTTTTTGTAATAATTAGTATTGTGATTAATTTTAAATATTAACCTTTTCGTACATGCAAACTTTAAAATTAAAATATCTCGAGAGCCGTTAGGTTTAGTAACTTAATTCAAGAGCACTTTTTTATATAAAAGTAAGCAGACAATAAGAATTGTGCACCAAATTACCAATAAGAAGAGTAAATAAATGAATAAAATTGCCAGTATCTACGCCACTGATTCATAACAGTTATAAAAGCTTATTACCAAAAGGTGTATTTCGGTGAATTTTGTTTGTAACTGTGCCAAGTTTTATTTAAATCGAAAAACCCGATTTGAAAATAAAAGAAAAATTCTAACCCTAAAAATTTTTTTCCCACTCTGTACCTTAAAAGTTGAACCTATGTTTATATTTCATTTTTGTCCAATTTTTGGCTAAGGTATATGTTTTTTAAATCACCCTGTATATTAAAAAGATATTTAAATACATTATTTATATGTATTTGAATATTTATTTATAGCTCAAAACTTTTTAATAATCGCCCACTCTTTATTATAAAATACATATATAATACAACATTTTAATAAATTTGTAGTAAATTTTGTTTAAATAAACTTTGTATTTTATGTTTGGAAATAAGTCTATTTATTGCATACAACTTTTTAATAGCTAGCATAATTTAAAAATTTACGACAGTTAACTCCTTAAAATAGCCAATTTTTAGGATTCATAAAATCAAATCTGCGTCGGATTATACCTTCTTTAAAAATACAACCCATTAAAATGGTGTTTTTAAAATGTTTGCCAAATATCATAAAATTTTATTTTATTCTTAGGTTATGGGAAACTTACTGTAACAAAATATGTTGCAAATAATATATTCCTAAATTAAATAAATAAAGTTGCTTAAATCTATGTTATACATTAAATATTCCGGGTGACAACGATATCCCCACGATAATATATTATCTAATTAAGTGCCAATTTTAAATATAATATTATCTGCCTATTACTTCTGGGTTAACGATATGTGGCGTAAATTTTGATATTTAAAACACCCTTTATATTTAGGGAGTTTTAAAGTTCTATTCAATATCCTTGCAACAAACTTGAAATTGGCGAATGGCAAAAAAATATAAATTCAGTTTAATTTTACAAATATAAAATTAGAACAATATAAACATGCATTATACAGGGAAATTCAAAAATTAGAAAAAAAACTTAAAATTTGAATAGAGGGCCATGACTTGGTATTTGGTATAACTTTAAATTCTAAACAACTTTTTCTTATAACATTTTGTTATATTATTTTAGAATATGGGTACTTTACCCTTAAGCAGGTTTCAATTTTTTTACCTACCCTGTATAGGTACCTTTCAACTTTTAATAAAAGTAACTACTGCTAGATATATATATATATATATATATATATATATATATATATATATATATATATATATATATATATATATATATAAAACAGGGTTGTGATTTAATTACGGATAAATTCAATAAAAAGGAGGTATTTCTTTTTCGAAAAAATCCTTGGACACGTCGATTTTATATTTGGATCGGATATTTTTTGACATCAAATGAAATATACAGGGTGTCGCAAGAAATCTGGACAGGAAAAATATTTTTTCTTAAATGGAACCCCTGTATATTTTAGCACTTTCGGATTCTCCGTAAAATTCTGGACATGTTTTATGTATAATGTTATATTTATATATTTATAAATATATTATTATAAAAATAACATGTCTGATGTAATAAATGTAACGTTCGAAAAATTCAATGAAGTATCCACCAATTAAATTGCAAATAAAACCCCAAAAATTTGATTAATCAAAATCCAAGTTTAAATGGTGAATTTTTAATCAAAGCTTTTGCTGAATTAAAATCATCAACTCCCATTATAAAATCATTCCAAAAGGAGCCAGACCATCAATTTCTGATGAACTTTCATTTCTTCTTGAAAAATGTGTATCAAAAAATGACTTTCATTCTTGGATTTCATTATTTCTTTTCCCATACGCCGTTTTAGCAATACCTGTCAACTCAAAACATAATAGAAAATCTTCTTTAACAACATTGATAAAAAACAATTTAAAATCCTGGTTGAAAAATAAGTTTTTACAAACAAATGATCTTCTTGAATTATATATAAAAATATCAGTAACATCTAAAAAACCACCAAAGAAGAAAGATTCCAACAAGTTTGATGAGAATAAGTACCTTTCAAAGAAAATCAAAGCCAAAATTGCAGATGGAGATATCAGAAATGCAATCCGAATTCTCGCTTCAGATGATACTATCGCACCTAGAAATGAAGAGACCTTTGAAAAACTGAAAAAGAAACATCCAGTATCCGAACAAGATAATGATGTCGATTATTCCTTTAAAAATATTGATTTTAATTTTAATTTATCTGAAAATGAAATTAAAAGTGCTATTTCTTCATTTCGTCCTGGGTCTTCTAGTGGTATAGATTCATTAAGACCAAGACTTCTTAAGGACTTGGTAAGTGACGAGCATGGTAACCATTCTTTTAAATTACTGTCGTCAATTAAGTCTTTTATAACTCATTTATTTCAAGGTTCAGTTCCAAAAGATATTTGTAAATTTTTTATGGAGCAAACCTATGTGCTTTTAATAAAAAAGATGGAGGTATTCGACCAATAGCAGTAGGAATATGTTTTCGACGTTTAGCTTCTAAGGTAATATGCTCTGTATTTATGAAAAGCTAGAAACCTTTTCGCCCATATCAGCTTGGCTTTGGAACAAAATGCGGAGCAGAAGCAGCAATACATGCAATACGTCGTTTTCTTCTTTATCCTCACGAATCAGATAAAGTTATTTTAAAAATAGATTATCAAAACGTTTTTAATGTGGTTAATAGAAAAACAATTTTATCACGAGTAAGCGAATATCTTCCAGAATTTTTACCATTTATAGCCCAATGTTATGATAATCCGAGTTTACTTTCTTACGGTGATCAACATATTTTTTCAAAGAGGTGTCCAACAAGAAGATTCTCTTGGACCAGCTCTTTTAGTTTAGCAATTCATCCACTTATTTTATCAATAAATACAGAAATAAATCTTTGGTGTCTAAATGACGGTACACTTCCTGGAAACCCAAAATCGGTTTTTAGATAATTTTCATAAAATAATCAAAGGAAGTAAAGATTTGGGTTTAAATTTAAATTTTGATAAGTGTGAATTAACTGTTTTATCTAAAGATCATTCCAATATACTATCAAATTTTTTAAGTGTTGTTCCTAATCTGTCAGTAATTCCCATTTCAAATTTTAATTTATTAGGAAGTGCTTTTTCGTCAAATGAAATTGAATACTCAATTAATAAAAAGACAGAATTTTTAAAATCCCTTAGCACCAAATTAAAATTTATAGACTCACATATTTCCTATTATTTACTAAAATATTCCTTTGCCATACCTCGAATGTCTTATTTGTTAAGATGTTCACCTTGTTGGAAATCTCCAGAATTACTTTGTAATTTTGATAATGTATTACAAAGTTTAGTTCAAGACATAACAAATTGTGATATTAAATTAAATTCTTGGTTACAAAGCACTCTTCCAGTAAAATTTGGAGGTCTTGGAATAAGAGATACATCCATCCTGTCTATTTCTGCCTTTTTAGGTTCAATCAATGACTGTCAGGTTTACTTTCCAAAATTTTACCTTCCTATATTCTTGCGACAGTAGTTAATGATTTCAGCAATTGTTTTGTAAGATGGTTATCTGTTTGCAATCTTCAAAATCAACCACAAGAATTACCAAAAAAAAAGAAAGATTTTGACTTTTTAATTTGCCAAGCTCGTCACAAATATATTACAAACATGTGCCAGACAAGTGAAGATAAGGCACGTCTACTTGCTCTTCAGTCCCTGAAAGTAATGCTTGGATTAACGCACTTCCATCTTCGTCCTTGGGAAATTTGTTAGACAACAAAATATTCCATATTTCCATCGCTCTCAGACTTGGTCTGCCTGTGTGTGGAGAGCACACCTGCGTTTGCGGCGAAAATGTTGATATTTATGGCCTACATGGGTTAAGCTGCAAAAAAGCGCAGGGCGTTCTTCTAGACACAGTCAGATAAATGACATTATCAAAAGAGCTCTGATTTTAGCTGAAAATCCATCTGTATTAGAGCCTCTTGGAGTTTGCAGAAGCTATGGAAAACGGGTAGATGGAATGACCTTAATTCCCTGGAAATATGGAAAACAATTACTTTGGGACGCTACTGGCAGCCATACACTTGCAAAATCCTATCTGGACAAAACTTCTAATTTTTGTAGGTGCGGCTGCTCGTATTGCCGAGAATAAAAAACATCTGAAATATAAAGAGCTTGAAGAACGCTTTATCTTCATTCCTTTTGCTGTTGAAACTTTTGGTCCTTTGGGTGGTGAGGCTAAGGGTTTTTTTAAATTTGCAAAAAAAATTACAATGCAAAAATCCGAAGTTTCATCATCAAAAGAATTGGTTTAGCTGTGCAACGGGGTAATGCAGCATCGGTCCTAGGAACAATGCAGGAAGACCTAGGACTTGATGAAGTTTATAATGTTTAAATATAGATTAAGTTATTTATTTAATTTTAGATTATTGTTATTTGGTATTTATAAGATTATATATCTTATTTATTTAAATAACGGAAATAAAAACGAAAATGTAAAAAAAAAGTTGAAAATATATATGTATATATGTATAAACAAAACTTAGTTTATAAATTTCATTTAATACACAAAAATAAATAGAAATAAAATTTTCATTATTTTCATTTTTTCTTTGAGACCTTAAGTGTAAATATTCTTATTAAAAGACGTTGTTGTGTGTTATTTACACTGTCTTCTGCAACACTAAATCTCTCATAAAACCAAGAATAAAGCAAAATGTTATTACGCTTGACAAGCATCTTTTAGGATCTCCTTACGTCGTGGCTTGTTTGTAAATAAGGCATTTTTTGAAGCAGATATTGTTTTAGATATATACATAATTCTAACCGCATCTTGGGTTAAGAGGTGACTATCTTACATTTTAAAACTAAGTTTATTTTAAGAAAAAAAATTAAATGTTATAAGGATGTAGTAAAAATAGATAACTCAGGCCCACAAAAAAAGAAAAGTGTTGTGTGCTGGGTGTCGGACTACGATTTTCTGGCATACTTTTTTCCGCTAAACACGAATCTAAAGTCAAAATTGGGGGGGGGCACAGCAAAAAATCAAGAAAAGGCCTAATTTCAGATATTAACGATTTTTTTTTAATTTAAAACGTCGATATGTTAAAAACTTTAAAAGATACACGAAACTTTGTATAACATCGTTTATGTATTTTCACAAGACCTTTATTTATAATCTTTTTGTCTAAATGCAATATTTTTCGAGTTATAATTAAAGAACCAAATTTTCAGGATTCTTTTCAGGTATACCTCTGCAAAAAAAATATTTATTTTTTTAATTTTTTGATTTCTTTTTGCTAATCTTAAGTAATTTGGGATAAAAATAAATAAAACAAAAAAATTCTTATTAAAAAAAAAAACGAAAATCACATTAATAAAAAAAATATTTTTTTTCTATTTTGGACTTAAATTTTGTTTTTAAAATTACATTTTCTTTAAATCTCCTTTATTATTTATCTTATCAAAATGTTTACATACCTTTTTATATGGACAATTTAAGAAAGCTCCAATTTTTGTTTTCTGAAATTTTTGTATCTCTTATACTTTATATAGCCGTAATCCAAACATTCCGTGGTAGCAGGTCTCTGCCGGTAAATATACCGTGTCGGTTTTTTTGGTTTTTCTTGATTTTTTGCTGTCTGACCTCCAATTGTAAATTTAGATTTGTAATTAGGAAAAACAAAAATACCTCAAAAAATCTTAGTCCGACACCCGGGAAATACCACTTTTATTTTTTTGTGGGCATATATAATATTTTTGTATGGTTGAGTATAAAATGTAATTTTACATGTCTAATTGAGGGTGTAGATGGCATACAAGCATACAAGCAATAAAAGAAAAAGCACGCATACCAGAAGTGGGGCGTAAAATAACTAAAAAGCCGTCAGAGTAAAAATTTATAGAAAAACGGTAGTCATAATAGTAATAATCATAATAATAATCGTATTTATGTTTAAAATTAAAAATAGTCGTATTACCCTATATAAAATTTTATTAATTTTAAGATGATTGATGATTTAATTATTCATTTAAATTTAAATAAAGAAAAAATTAACGCTTAAGAAAAATAAAATAGCAGGTTTTCTGATCGTTCATCAGTATACGTTTAAATAATTTAAAAAATATATTTTTTTCTTGTTAGTTCTGGTTCGCATAAAATATTAAGACAAAGTTTTTTAAAGTTACCTCACAATTCACAAAGAAAACGGTAATTATATACAATAAATGAAAGTGTATATGTAAATTTTTATACTTTGCATTTTTCCTTAAAATGCAAAAATGGATTAAGAACCATTGATTAAGATTAGATTAGTACTTTTCTATAACTAATTTTTTTTCACAATAACATAGAAATAAATGTCTATGCCATTCTAAACACTTTAGTGCGACCCTGGAAAACTAGTTGTTAAAACTATTTTGAACCGCTCAGTCGCTTGAAAATAAAATGCGCAAAGGAAAGGAATAATCGTATTATGAAAACAGTTCAGTTTTACGGATTCCTTCTCGACGAAAACCTTTCTATTTTTATTTAGTCTTATCTTTCTCAAAAAGCTAAGCGCACCACTTTCTTTAAAAAGTGAATAAATAAAATAGTCTCGTACGAATCTTTATCTACATATACTTTGGAATATTTACTAGAAGAGATAAAAGTGTTAAAGTTTGTATTAAAGATTTAACTTTTGTTTAAAAACAAGTGAGTGATAACTGTGTACTATGTTTTGTAATTAAACGGTAAAGAATGTAGTGTTACTAAAAAGACCCAATTTTAATTACCTGGTGAACTTTAAATTAATTTTTGTGACAACAAATAGCCTATTAATATGTTTAAATCTATAGTTTTTAAACACTGACATAAAAGGTTACTCTTGCGTAAATGCGTTATTTTATGAAATTGCTGAGCAACTTACTAAAGTTGATGCAAAAATCCAAAAATGGCAAAAAGTATACCAATAAGCTAACAGAGCTTTTTAAGACCAAACAAAAACTTGGGATAAGTTCTACTTTCTAATAAAGCGCGATTTTCTGAGGTCTTTTATGGAGATACGATAAATTTATGAGGGATTAAAACAGACTGGAAAATTAGGTGTAGGGATGGACTGGGGCTACAATTAACTCATTATTTACAATAGACTGCATTTTAGTATACTAACTTAAAACTGCATGTTTATGTAGTTATACGTCACTAATATGCTGTCGGAGTGATCCTACTGAATTATACGGTTGGCTTAAATTTTTGGCTGAAGCCAAACAATAACTTCGAGATTTCCGCTAAAAAATAAGTACAAATGTATTTATAAATTATATTACAAGGTAAGACATGCCAATTCGCACGCAACTTAATCAGTTAATGATTTATTTATTTACCATTTATAAACTTTTTTAGAAATTTACATAGGTATGTTAAAAGTTCTTGGGTAATGCCTAAACTAAAATGATTACAGGACTTTTGAACATTTATTTATTATATTGATAGTAACTGAGTTTAAGTGTTTGCTGTTGCGCAAACACTTATTATTATATGCAAGGTCTCATCAATTTGCAAAAAATAGTAACTAAATTGCCATATACAATTTTAAAGTTAAAATTTACTTTTAATAAACGGTATGTCATATCACCTTAAAAAAACTGAGAGTCATATTAAACTTAGTTGTGTAAACTAAACTACTGCTTTTTCATGGTTTTCCTAAATTTTTAAAGCTTTTTTATATATTTTAGAGTAGATATCAAAGCTAGCTGTTTGTGGTAACAAGTAACATTGTTGTGAAGTATTGGACTCAAAAGGATAAACTGTAAAAATTGTATAATTTTTATTAAACAAACTTTAAATTAGACTACTTTTTATCAAATACTAGGAAATATGAACAATCTAGTAACTGAACTGTCACAGTTAAGATGGTAAATTATGCGGTGAATAATAGAAAGCAATACATTTTTTTAATCAAAAATATATTTTATGCTAAAATTTACATTTCTGATGGTCTAAAGAAAACCATTACCCTTAAAACAAAATGACTAAAACAAGAACAGCTTAAAACAAGTGATCGTTGTGTATTTAAATCGTGACACTTTAAACAGGTTTAGGTAACAAAGTTAAAAGGATTTGTAAGCAAAAACGGCGGGTTACAGAAGATTGCCGGCTATTAGGGTTAGTATAAAAAACTGTTATAGTTGCTTTAAAAAATTTAGTTGCGATAATTAAACATTTATTTATATTGTGTTACTTTTAATGCTTTTAAATTATACTAGCTGGCTAAAATAGTATTGCAGTTGCAATATCTTTATTGTTATAAGATTTATTTTCACAAAATTTAAAGTATATAGAAACAAGTGTTTTTTATTTGCAGGATAGCAAATAGCATTTATATGTGTCAAATTATCTCCCTGGGGCCATTAAATGCTGCCTTTAGTAAAAACAGTTTGAAATTGCATTTTTTTTAGTGAAGAGGGTTTTTGGGGAAATTGGGTTTTTCTTTCGACCGATTTTTTCTTTTATAAGTAAATATTGAATAGAGCTAAAATGCTTTTTCTTAGGCTTAGAAACAACCTAAAATGCATGTATTTTATATTTAACCATTGTTGTACGCATGAATTGTTACAAGTTTTATCCTTGCAATCCCACTTTTGATTTTATAACTATATAGATGAGTTTTAATGGCGTGAAACGTCTACAAAGGTATTTAACTTTAAAATGTGTTACCGTTAACATGATTTGCATTCTTTCGCTTTTTGTGGTATCTTTAGAAATAGGGTTAACGCAAACTTAATCACTTTTTTTTTGTTAATGAACCTTAGGTTAGGTTAGGTTTAAAGTGAGTAGGTATAACACCCTTCCACGGCGACCGATCGCTCTATTGTGGCACACACCCTTTTATATTTTCCCCCAGGTCCAGACTTCTAATAAATCTGATGATCTTGTTGGGAGAGAGATCTTTCACCTCCCCCGGCAACAAGGTGTCACTGCCGAGAATTGCGAATCTGGGTTGTGCCGCTACTGGGCACGAACACAGTATGTGTTCTGCCGATTCATCCTCCTCCATGCACATGCGGCACTCGGCGTCTTCCACTAGGCCGATCTTGTGCATGTGGTATTTTAATCTGCAGTGTCCCGTGTACAGTCCTACTAGAGTTTTCAGATGTGCCCTTGATTGCTTCAGTAGTTTGACGGTACATTGTTGATTCGGTAGGCTTATGAAGGCCTTCGAGTGTCTGACACCCGGATGTCCATGCCAATCCGAAGATTTTCTTGGCAAGGAGGTCTACGGATTTATTACCCCTTAGGCCGGTATATCCAGATATCCATACCAGGATAACCTTGTTGTTTTGACTCAGTTTGGTCAGCGCATCCTTGCAATTCCAGACGGTTTTCAAATTGCACAATTTAACTGTGCAGGCCGATCAACCAGCGTTCTAGCACACATCTCAATAGCAAATACCTCCGCTTAACGAGTTTGCGAGAGTGCTGAAGGAATGCTCTGCCCTTGGCCTCTGTCCAAATATTCCAGCTCCAACACCGTCTTTGGTTTTGGAGCCGTCGGTGTACCAACAGATGTCAGCCTGCAGCAGGTCGATCGTTTTCCGACTCCAGTCCTCCCTTTGTGGGTAGACTACACTGTAGGGCCGGTTGAAGTTGGTTGTTTTGGGCATTATGTCTGAGGGCATTTCCAGTCTGTCACTGGTCAGGACACTTCTGAGGAGACTGGTACTCTCTCTATGACACGCCTGCGGTTTATTGCTGACCGCTTGATAGGGTCTGTAGGATGTCCACGTTGCCTCTCTCCAAATAAATATGCAGAGGAGGCAGTCCCAGGAACTTAACAATTATCGAAATTGACATACGATTCTGTTTTGCCTAAATTTGCATTTATTAACAAACAAAAATAAAATAAAAAATTGTAAGTAAGACCATAAAAACAACCCTTGAAACAAAATGGCAAAACCAAGACTAGCGTAAAATAAAGTTATAGTTGTGTTCACAAACAATGACACTGTAAACATTTTAGCTTAACTGAGTTTGAAGTTTTAGCATTTCCACCGGCTAGTTATATGAGGTTAATTTAAGCTAGCAAAAAACAGTTGTTTACTTATACAATGATCAATAAAGTAATTATTTATTAAAAATAGTATTAACAAATACAGTACAAAATATTTTATAGATATAATATTTCTTTTAATTTTTGGTATAATTTAAGCGATAAACATAAACGTAAAATATTCTTATTCATTAAAAATTGCTATTCATTCTGATGCTAATCTATCACTTAAAACTTAAATCTTTTATAACACTCTACGAACAAAGTATTTTAAACTTGTTAAGTTTAATGTAATAAATCAATTTATAAGAGGCAAACTTCATAGCCTAGTTTAGGTTGAATATCAAGTTAATACCGGAGCACTTCCAGTTTTCCAATTTCTAGATTTTAAGTCGTTAAATTTGCATTTTAATTTGGTGTATTTGTGTCTTTGTTAAAGTTTCTATGTCAGTATCTTTAAAATCTAATTTTAAAATTAAATAATGTAATTATTTACCTTTATTTTGTATTAAAAAATAAATAATCAGGTTTGATGCACTCCTTTTTTTATTTTATATTTAACAGCGTATCTCTATTTTTCTTATCCACATTTCCGGCAAAAACATGCCACCTCGCTTCCAATCAAAAACATACAGTGTGTCTGCTTAAGTTTGCACTTTATGAAAAACTTTTTTATTATTAATTTTACGAAAAAAGTTTTTTTTTATAAAAAAAACTCTACATTGTCTTAAACCCAATTTGCAACCATCAGATATCAATTTTTTTTGTTCTAGAAAAATACTTTTTGGACCAAAAGAAAAATCCAAGCTTTTTTAAAGCTTCTGAGGCTCTGGATGTAATGTGTTTGTTAGCAGTTAAGGTTATTTCTAAAAGTAACGACAACTGAAATCAATGATTCGTTGTTCTGAAGAACTTGACCGCTCATAGATATATTGTGAGCTGGCTGAAGAAAATACATAGTATTACTAGGTACCACATAGACCAGGAATCATAATTTAAACACTTGTTATTGAATAAAAAAATATACACTTAAAAATTTAGAAATTTTATTTTTTTTAATAATGGGCATAAATTGCTCAGAAAACACTTAGATCCTTAACAAGATGGTATAAATAAACCAAAGTAATATTTAACGACTGAGAAAACTCGAAGTATCCTGTCGTAAACTTAATATTCTACCTGAATTTAGCTATAAAATTTGCCCGTTTATAATTTGATTTATAGCCTGAAACTAAATTCTTGTAAAGTTCGAAATACTTCGCTGGTAGTAAGCGATGACAAATTGAAGTTTCAAGTAAGTGCTTAGAGTTGTTATATTACTTTTTAATGGGGCAAATTACGTTGAATTTTAACCATGTTTAATAACGATTCTTTGTTTTAAAAACTTAACTTTATTTAAATTTAAAATTAAAAATTTAAATTAATATAATTAAAAAATTATTCCAAGAAGTTTTACCATAATCAAAAACAATTTTTATAACGAAAATAATTTTTCCCCCAGCTGCACTCTTAGTCAAAGACTTGAAATGAGATATTGGCAAATTTGGGAGGTGTCTGGTGTTTTTGCACGAGTAAGGGTATTCAATAGGAAACGTATTAGAAAATGTATTGCACCTTGGAGACAACATTTTCAGCATCTTTTGTAATATTTTTTTGTATAATTATTGATAATTAGTATTTACTTTATGTTTGTAGGTAAATAGTACATTTATTATTGTTAATTAGTTAGTAATATTTTATTTTAAAACCTAAAAGTCTTTTTTTAATACCTAAGACAATGTTTGTGGCTTAATTATGAATAAATGACAAAATATTTTAAGAAAGACAATTTTGTTTTAAACAAAAAATAAAAATTTAGAAAGAGGATAAAAAACTACTAGTAGTGTACTACATATTTTTTTTACCGTAATAAAGACACTATTAAAATAAGCTGTGGCTAAAAGGACCTCGCACAAATCAAATGGAATTTGGATTTCTGTCAAATTACCTGAAATTTTGGGGGAAAATAGTTTAAAGTGTGCTGAACTAAGGTGTAAAAATTACACCCCGAAGGTTTTGAGGGCGCTGATGCATATCTGACCTCGAAACAGCCCTACGATGCCTGGGGGTTACTCAAAGGGGGTAAATTTTGGCCAAAATTGGCCGAAATTACCCCTGCATGAAAGGACGCGACAATCCGGACCAGAGTTACTCCCCGGGGGTTTTTGAGGGCGCTGATCTCGAAACACCCCTATGTTGCCTAGGGGTGACTCCACGGAGGTGAATTTTGGACAAAAATACCTCTTAAAGGTAGGTCGTGAGAATCCGGGTCAAAGGTACTTCTTGGGGGTTTTTGGGAGCGCTGATTCGGAATCAGTCGTTGACGGTCAAAATTACAAATCTAGAAGGAGCATGATCCCCAGAAAAAATAGTTTTCTTTTTAAACCTGCAAATGGCAGTTTTAAAAAGAGGGCAAATCATATTCCCAAGAACTTTAGTAAAACACTTAAAGACATTTTTTGGTTAAGTTACTTGTTCGAGGATTTTAATTGATACTAGAAACCTTCAATACTGGTCGAAAGCAAAAATCCACGATGCCGATCGAAAGCAGAGACCCACGATGCCGATCGAAAGCAGAAATTCACGTTACCGATTAAAAGCAAAGATTTTCGATATTGGGCGCCAAGAGTCGAAAGAAAGCGTAGCACCGGGGCACAGTCGACGCAGTTTATGCACGTGCCATTCTCTTTGTCAAAAACTCCTGTTGTCTTAGCGTCTTAAAAAAATATATTTTTTTGAGAATCATGCTTCTTCTAGATTCGCAATTTTTGCCAAAATTCACCCCGCAGAACCAGCCCCGTTGCTCGTAAGGTTTTTCCAACGGAGGATTCCTAATCAGCGCCCCCAAAAACCTCCAAGGAGTACCTTTGACCGGGTAGTTTTTATTTAGTTTCTCTAACGAGCGGACGGTCCGAGTGGTGCATCGTGCAAAATTGTAAGTACCAACTCGGCTTCGTTTTCGAGAAATCGCCAGTCAAAGATGGAAGGACGCTTATTTACCAAATAGTTTGTGTGTTAACACAATGAGCTTGGTAGCCTAACGGTATAAATATTACGTCCTGACGGTCCGTGGTGCGAGTCTCGTCGAAGATGTGCTGACCTAGAGGAACCAGAGTGGATGCCAGTGTTATGTTTTTTGTAGTGTTGTTGAATTCTTGCAAGATATTAAGAAAAATAGATAAAATTATATTGACTTTTAAATGATTTTTTATTGATTGACAACTAAAAACAAAAATAGCAGGTCTCCTGATAACTTTAAAAAATAACAGGTATCAAAATATAAACATATGTATATACAAGTTCAAACATATTTTCAACATGCTCCGGGCAACGGAAATTCAGCAAACACAGGACAGCTACGATAAGATTTTCGTATTCGGAGGGTCCAAATAAGCAAGAAAAGATTTACTTGGAGACATCATTATAATCTATTGGTAGTGGACACAGAGTTGAAAGACTTCGTTTTATGTTTCCATTGACCGTTTTTATTTCCGCCACTCTTGATAATCCATCTGGTCCAGGAAATAATAAAACTACACGTCCCATTTTCCATTTCATGGGTGGTAGATTTGGATCTTTTACTAAAACAAGAGTTCCTACTTCAAGTTGGACTTGTCTTTGTTTCCATTTAATTCTTCCCTGTAACTCTGAAATAAATTCTTTTGACCATCTACTCCAAATGTGCTGCTGTAATTTCTGCAAGTACTGGAGTCTGCTAAGACGATTGATTGGAACTTCTCGAAGATCAGGACTTGGAAGAGATGTAATTGGTCGTCCAATAAGGAAGTGTGAAGGCGTTAGAACAGACAGATCACTAGGATCAGAAGAAAGAGTTGTTAAAGGCCTAGAATTTAGAATAGCTTCGATTTCAATTAACAGTGTTGAAAATTCTTCAAAAGTGAGAAAAGCATTATTTAATACGCGTTTTAAATGTGATTTTACTGACTTAATACCTGCTTCCCATAACCCCCCAAAATTGGGCGAGAATGCCGGTATAAAATGCCAATTTATTCCTAAATCGGACAAAGTATTATGTAATTTTTCTTTATTTTGATTTAAAAATGTATAAAGTTCATGCAATTCATTTTTCGCCCCTATAAAAGTACTACTATTATCCGAATAAATGTCAGTGGGTATGCCTCTTCGAGAACAAAACCGTCTCAGGGCAGCTAAAAATGCCTCTGTCGTTAAATCGGTAACCAATTCTATATGGACACATTTTGTGGAAAAACATATAAATAGACAAATGTAAGCCTTAGATGTCTTTGCACCCCTACCTTTTCGATCTTTGATGAGAAAAGGTCCGGCATAGTCAACCCCAGAGTTGCTAAATACTGGTGCTGGTGTTATTCGAGGTCTTGGTAAAACTCCCATCATTTGAGAGGCTTCTTTTGGATTAGCTCTAAAACATCTGACACACGAAAACACCGTTTTCTTTGCCAGTTTTTTACCAGCTAATGGCCAATATCTATCACGTATAGAAAATAATAATTGTTGAGGTCCTGGATGGTGTAATCTAATATGTTCGTGTTTAAATATAAGAACTGTCAAATGACTACTAGAATCTAGCAAGGCTGGATATTTTTTGTCATAAGAAAAATTAGATTGTTGTAACCTGCCTCCAACTCGCAAAATTCCATCTGAATCTACAAAAGGATTTAAATTTAAGATTCTAGATTTTTTGGGCAAATCCCTACCTTGTTTTAATAATTTAATTTCTTCAGAAAAACTTTCACTTTGGGAAAGTTTAACTAAAGCATTTAACGCTGATACTATTTCAGATACAGTAAGGGGACCATCAGGGACTCGACGCTTTTTGATTTTTTGATAAAATCGAAAGCACCAAGCAAAAACCCTTTGAAGATTATTTAAACTAGAAAAATTGTGCAGCTTTAAAGAGTTTGGACTAATATGGATGTTAAATACTACTTGTGAACTGTCAACTGATAAGTTATTGTTTAAAGAAATTTTTGGTTTTGGCCAATTACCTTCCGGTTGTGCCAACCAGCTGGGTCCTGACCACCAAATATTTGAACTAGGAAGGAGTTTACAACTTATTCCTCGTGACAGTAAATCAGCTGGATTATCTTGAGATGAAACATGATGCCATTGAGTTGAATCCGATAGATCTCTAATTTTTAAAATTTTATTATGAATAAATATTGGCAATTTATTAATTGTAGTTTTAATCCACGATAAACAAACCATAGAATCAGACCAATAAAAATATGCGTCAATCGGTAACTCTAAAGATTGTTTTACTTTGTGCATTAACTCAGCCAGCAATACCGCGGCACATAACTCTAAACGGGGTATAGTATTTGATTTAATAGGGACCACTCTTGTTTTTGCACACAAAAGACTGATTTTTATATTTTCTGATGGATCTATGCTTCGAATATATACGCATGCACCGTATGCTTCTTTGCAGCATCTGAAAATCCGTGAACTTGCAACGAAATGTAATTTGAAAAAACACAATGTCTATTTATTTTTAATGTATTGAGATTCACCAACTCACGTCGAAAATCTCGCCATTTTGTATCTAGCTCACTTGGAAGTGATTCATCCCATTGAAGTTTTAATTTCCACAATGTTTGAATTAAAACCTTAACAACAATGATGCAAGGAGCTAAAAATCCCAAGGGATCAAATATTTGTGATATATCCGACAATACTGATCTTTTTGTGACAGTTTTTAAATCTGCACTACTAATATTAAACATTATAACATCTGAGGAACATAACCAATATACGCCCAAAGTTTTCGCCATTCCATTGTCCCGAAAATTAAAACAATTTTCGGAATATACATTATTTACATGTTGTAAAACCGCTTCTCTGTTAGAAGCCCATTTTTGTAAATAAAACCCAGCGGAACTTAATATAGACGAAATCTGATCAATAAGTTTAATGGCCTCGGATTCTGTTTTAATAGTAAAAATGAGGTCATCCATGTAAAAGTTATGACTTATAATTTTGGCTGCTTCTGGATAAATATTTATAAAATCGTTTGACAACTGCTTAGACATCTGACCGCTAACCATGGCGCACTGGCTGTGCCATAAGTAACAGTATTTAACTGATATGTAGAAAAATTTTATTAGTGTTATCACGCCAAAAAATTAATTGAAGATTTCTTTGAATTGGATCAATGAGTATCTGTCGGTACATTTTGACAATGTCACCACAAACAACTACGTCATGTTCCCTAAACCTAATCAAAAGAGAAAAAATGTCTTCTTGAATTTTTGGACCTACAAATTGAATATCGTTAAGCGATATACCATTAGAAGTCTTTGCACTAGCGTTAAAAACGACTCGAAGTTTAGTTGTAGAACTGTGTTCGTTCAGAACACCATGATGAGGCAAATAATAGATATAAGGATATTCAGTTATATTTGTCACCTTTGACATATGACCTAAGCTTTCATATTCAGACATAAAATTTTTATACATGGTTTCAAAATCTGTATTTTTCCTAAACTTATTTTCTAAGGATTGTACCATTTGAAATGCCCGGTGAGTAGAATCACCAAGAGTGAAAGGGTCTTGAGATAAAGGTATCTGTACTACAAAACGCCCATCAGCATTTCGTTTTGTTGTTTTTGAAAAAACTCTCGCAATAATTATAAGCTTCAGAAGGAAACATTTCACCTGATATAGAACAATCTTCGACCTCCCAAAATTGCTTTAACTGATCTTGTAAATCAGCATTAGAAACAAAGTGACAATTAGTTTTACCAATACTTTGTATATGGGAAAGACGACCAGCAATCACCCAACCAAACACTGTTTTTTGCAAAGTCGGTTGATTTTTTCCCAAGCTATATTGCCCAATACATAAAAAATTATAAAAATATTCAGCACCCAATAATAAATCAATTTTTCCGCCTTTTAAAAATTCAGGATCTGCTAACCGAATATGACTTGGGAGACTAAACTTATCTAAATCTATAGGTACACATTGAAAATTTTCATTAATATTAGGAATCACCAAAAAAGAAGTTGTAATCGAAAATTCATTTTGTAAGGACTCAACCTTAAGAGAACACTTATCCTTTAATTGCAATTTTACTTTATTTATTGCACTTACTGACATATTGATGTCGCTTGTTAAAATATTTAATCTTTTACATAAATCATATGTTACAAAGTTTGATTGTGCGCCAGAGTCTAATAATGCCCTACATATGTAAGGCTTGTTATTAGAATCTCGTACTTGGACTTGTACAGTAGGCAATAGAATATTTGAAAAATTACCTAAATTTTCAACATTATTAGTAATAGAGGAAATATGTGAAGGCTGATACTGTTCATCTGGCATAACAGGCTGGTTACTATTATTTTGGGTAAGAAAAGGATTTAAATTGCAAACATTGTAGTTTTCGTTTATAGTAGATGGTGAAAAATTATTACTAGTTGTATTTGTTAATCCTCTTTGCGGATTAAATGTAGGATTGGGTAAATTCCCCTGTCTCTCCATATGTAAAAGTGTGTTGTGTCTTAAATTGCATTTTTGACATGAACGAGCCAAGCAGTTACTAACATTGTGGTTACCTCGTAAACAGTTAGCACAGAGTTTTAATTCTCTAACGCGCTCTATTCTAGCTTGAACTGTAAGCTTTAAAAAATCCGCACAGCCTTGAATATAATGTGATTTTGATTTACAATAGACACAATAAATTCTACTTTGATTTGAAGAATTTAAAGTGTTATTAGGATTTGAAAAGTTTTATTGAAATTAAAAGGTTTGTTATTAGAATTTATTTCCTCTGAGTTTAAACAATTTTTTGTTATACTCAGAGTGTCTAATAAGTTAGCTCTGAGTATTAAAAATTGTTTAAAATCTTCAAACGTTGGTAAATTAGTTCCACATTTTATAACCTTGTGCTCCTCCCATAATTTAGCTGTGGACCTATCCAACTTATTAAAAAGTAAATAAACTAGAATGGTATCCCAGTGTTCAACAGGCTGTTTCAGATTTTTTAAATAGTTAAGATTTTTAGATGAAGTATCTATTATTTTTCTAAGTTCATTTACAGATTCTCCGGTTAACGTAGGTAGATCGAAAATGGCCTTAAGGTGATTAAAAATTAAAATATTTTCATTGTTATAACGATTTAACACTGTGTCCCAAGTAGTTTCATAATTTGCAGCTGAAAATTCAGAAGATCGTAATAAATCCGCAGCTTCTCCAACAAGGGATGATCTCAAATGATGAAACTTTTGAATAGGACTAAGGCTCTCATTTGTATGTACTAAAGATTCAAACATGTCCCTAAATTCGAGCCAATTTTCGTAAGCACCCGAAAATTTAGGGATGTTAATAGGTGGTAAAGGTATTTCTTTTTGAAAAATATTGTTAGAATTGCATGAACCAAAAACATTAGAAGAGTTAGAAATAGCGGGTCCCATACTACTAGATTTAATATCAGATATAATATTTTTAGCTGTCGCAATATGCACGAAATTCGAATCTTCAAAATTTTCACTTATTTTTAACTCTTCCTGTATTTGAACGTCATCTATGACAGATTCTAAATAAGACTGCGATTTGTCAAACTCTTGGAACAAATTTTCATACTTTTGTAATCTAGTTTCAATTTCAAATATGGCCTGATTCTTTTGCGTTTTATTGAGGTTACGAAAAGTGGTACTAAGTGCTTTTAAATAATTATTAAATAAATTTTGGCGTAAAATTAGTGACTCACGTTTTTTAATAGCAGAATTTATGTCCTTTTTACTCATTTTGAACAACCGTATTTAGTATAACCGTAGCAGTAAAAATATAAATAAGGTAAAGAAAAAGCAATAAATAAGTTTAATAGAAAAAGTTGGACTACCAATACTTAAAATACCTCTCATTATATCAAATTCTTTCTTCCTCCAAGGTTTTAATGGCAAAATGTTCCAGAAAGCTTTCTTCAGAATGACTTCAGATTTCAGGGCCCAAAGAAAAATTTTCACTTCAAAACCAAGGTTCTATTACTTTTTCTTAATTTATCACGTCGGGGTCACCAAAAAATTTTATGTTTTTTGTAGTGTTGTTGAATTCATGCAAGATATTAAGAAAAATAGATAAAATTATATTGACTTTTAAATGATTTTTTATTGATTGACAACTAAAAACAAAAATAGCAGGTCTCCTGATAACTTTAAAAAATAACAGGTATCAAAATATAAACATATATACAAGTTCAAACATATTTTCAACAGCCAGTACTGAGCCCTGAGGCAGGCAAGAAAGGAAGTTTGTTAAGAAGCCCATCATGCCAGACCTGATCGAAAGCTTTGGATATGTCAAGAGCAACGATGTGGGATTCACCAAGAAACTCAAGGGACGTGTTCCAGTTGTGTGAGATAAAGAGAAGAAAATCAGCTGTGGATCTTCTGTAATGGAATTCATACTGTCTATCATGTAAGATCTTGTGTTTTTCCAGATACTCCAAGATTTGGGAATTAATGAATTTTCCCATTACTTTGCAAACAACAGAAAGAAGAGATATAGGTCTATAGTTAGAAGGGATAGTTTTGCATCCTTTCTTGTGAACAGGTTGCACACGTGCAGCATTCCAGCTCTCCGGGAAAATGCCCGTGTCGTAAGAGATTCGAAAGAGAAGTTAGGATAGGTGCGAGCTCGGGAGCATTTTTTTAAGACGATTTCTGGTATGCCCGGACAATTTTTAAGTATTAAGAGAAGAAAGAATGATAATCTGTTTGACTTTAAAAATGATATCGGACATTTTTGGAGAAACAGGGGCACCTGTTGGAAGAGGACAATTGATAGGAGGATAAAGGGTAGAATTGGCAGCAAATTGTTTGACAAACAGTTTGGCTTTTTCTTTAGAAGTAGAACCATTTTTATCTTCAAAGATTAGTTTGTACATGAGTTTTTATAATGATTATCACCCGTCAGAGTGTACTCTTGAGAATAAAAACGTTGCTTAAATAAATATTTAATTTATACAACATATTTTTAAATCCTATATTTTTGGTAATTTTTTAAAATATTTCTTGCCTCATCGAACGAAAAAAAAAGAAAAAAAAATACAAACAAAAAATAAACAATAAAAAAGATAAAAAAAATAATTACGGTTAATGTATTTAAAATTATTAAAAAAATTGTAAGAGTTAAAAAAAAGACATTAAATTCGTAAGTTATAAATTTAAAACAAAAACAAAGTACATCTTCGACGGACTTGAACCACGGACCGTCGGGACGCAAGTCAGATATTTATGCCGTTAGGCTACTAGTGGAAAGTCTTAGATATAAATATAATACATACGTATACAAATATCTAATTTATTATGTATGTAACGCACTTATGCGCTTTTAGCTCACTCTTAAGTAATCGGGATATTTTACTGATTCGGATACACCTCTTGTATTGAACTGTCCGTATTAAAAAGTTCATACTATATTTGTTTAAAATTAAAATAGACAACGTTAAAACAAAAAACAAAACAAAAACTTTTTAACAGTTTCATATATTAATCAATACAACTTTATATTTGAAATAAGTGTAGTTTGACGTTTGATGATGTTAAGTTAACTGACGTTTTCCTATATCAAAGGATCCCGTCTGACACTCGAAGAGTATGTTATAGTAGGGCAAGATTCTAATATAAATTGTGACAGATATTAAAGTGGCTTTGTTGGCAACTAAAGCTGTTATAAGCTTTTAATAGAGAAAACCAGTTATGAGAAGATACTAAGATTAAACAACATAACTTAAATGTTTTAAACAAATTTTAAAGAGAGATATTAAAATCTAAGACAAACAAACTTCATGAAATATTATTAGCAACAGAAAGTACTTGTATCATAACAAAGTCATTACTGTTTAAAAAAAGGTACAAAAGTAAATTTTCCTTCTTTTATATTAGAACAGACCACAAAGTTTAAAAGTCTAAATACTAACGTATCGTGGATGTCTTAAGTAAAGTAAGAGGCAGTTTATTAACACAAGACTTAAAGATTCAAAGGTTTGAAGAAAAAGAAAATACCTTGGTAGGCAGCAAGTAACTTGTCTTTACATTTTGGAAGTAACGAAATAAACAAACTAAGAAGTTCGGGGTTTCTTTAAATAAATGGATGCATAAAAAAAGAACTTCGTGTTACTCTATTAAGTGTCGTACGGGGAAGAATAATATAGGCCAATTGCTCGAGGCAGAAGCCGAAATAGGGATAAGCACCCCACAGCTCGTTGCTGGACAAGAGAAGGAAGCTTTCTCATAAGAGTGGTGTCAGGCGAACGACACTTCTTTGAATTAAGAATACTAAAAGTTGTGAAAGACCTATTTCTCAGACTTGCAAACAATATTCCAAGTAGTGTCTAATTTTGAATACACACATATTAAAATAATTAGAAGAGAGCTGGCTTCAAAGATAAATCCGAGCTTTTTTTAGTTGCTATGGCTATGGTTTAATATATTTATGCCAACTGAGATTGTTCTCAAAAGTAATGTCCACAATGTTAAATGATTCTTTCTTCTGTCAAACTGAACCTGTTTATGAGTAGTAAACTTTTTTTCAAAGCAGTGAAAATAATTATTTTATGACGCATTAAATTAATTTATATTGTTGTTAGTTAGTTAAAGGTCCTGTAATATACATGTCTGCATTACCTTGCGCTTGCTTTCCAAACTAGGCCCAAAGAAACTGAATACTAGAATAAAGAATACTGTCGTTATCAAAACTTTAATTTGAGTTAATCACAAAAAAGTAAAGGTAGTTAAAATAAAAAAAATATAGTGCGTGCCAGTACTGAGCCCTGGGGTACCACAGCATAAATTTCGTAAAAGCTAGAAGAGTGATCATCTTTTATTTTACTTCTTATGCGTAAATTTAAAAGGAAACTGAGGTGCCAAGTACAAAATTTAGGTCAAAGACGATAGGAAGTTTTTTAGGAACGCATCTGGCAAGGCTTTTGACAGCCTTACTAGATTTAAATGATTTGGTTAAAATATACACTTTTTATGTATTACGTGTATACCATATTTAAAATTATTTTCGATTTTTCCGATTGGCAATTATGACAGTGACGTAGAGTCGAATCGAGAGACACTGATAGATAGACCAATAAACTGACCTGCAGACAGAAATTCGCAAAGATAAAAATTGGAAATTGTATTTAAAGGCTCCAAAACCATAAAGAGAAAATATAGAAATAATATAACAAAAAAATGACCGCAAAAATCGTTCAAAACTGCCTGTTTTTTCACAATTTACAGAGAGGTGAGAAAAAGACATACAAG
Source organism: Listronotus oregonensis (assembly GCA_019359885.1). Classification (NCBI taxonomy): domain Eukaryota; kingdom Metazoa; phylum Arthropoda; class Insecta; order Coleoptera; family Curculionidae; genus Listronotus; species Listronotus oregonensis. Next base: position 27,010 of record JAHBCN010006594.1, read on the forward strand.
TATGTATGTTATACCAAATTACTCGTCACAAAAACTTAGGTTGAGCATTGCTTTTCGTTTTTTGCAAATTTTTAAAAATCACTTCTATTTAGGGGTTGGAAAGTTGCCAAATCTGAAGAATTGCGAAAATAGCGGTGGTATTAAAAGTTATGTTGACTGTGATCTTTGTTGTGACATAGACTCTGTAGGGTTGCAATCATCCCCTAAAATATATAAAATCATATGCAACTTTAAATATTGCAAAAAATATTAGATTTTTCAGAACATGTCTAATAAGAAATAAGTGTATATGATATTTAACCACCCTTTTCTAAGGGCGAAACCACCCTTATTAGCAGGAAAACTTAAATAAAAAGTTAGCTTTTTCAAAAAAGTCTTAGCTTCGTATTTTTTGGATCCAAGAATATGAAGCAGGTGTTCTTAGATTTTTCGAGTTCACTTTTAACCAAAACCACCCCTGCAAGGAGATAAATTCATCCTTTAAAATGTAGAAAATGATATAAAAATAAAATTGTACAAAAATAATTAGATGTTTTATATCTTATAATAATTAACATCAAACAACCATTAAGAGTGAGTTTTTATATTAAACTACCCCTAAATTTAAGGGTAAAGAGACCAGAAAAGTAAGGGTAAAGGTACCAGAAAAATTAAATTAAATGTTCAAAAAAGTTTTAGCTTTATATTTTTTTCTAATCCATTCTTAAACTTTTCCAGTTCCTAAAATGTAGAAAATCATATACCCATTTTAAAAATGTAAAGAAATATTTAAAGGTTTAGGATATCTCAAATATAATTTTAACATAGAACCAACGTTCAGAGTGAGTTTCGATCAAAAGCAAACCCATGAAATTAAGGGTGCAGCCACCCTTATTATGAGAAAAATAAAATAAAATATTAGTTGGCTCAAAAAAAAAGTTTTAGCTTCGCATTTTTTATTTTAAGGGTATAAAACGGATCCTAGATTTTTTGAGTTCATTTCTAAACAAAGCTGCCCCTGCAAGGGGTAAATTCATCTTTTTATGATAAAAATCAGATACAACTTAAAAAATTGTAAAAAAACGTACAGATCTTCTGTGTGTTGTGTTCTTTTAATATCATATTTTAGATATCCTTAAACATCTAAATATTCTTTTGACAATTTTTAAGTTGTATATTATTTTCCACTTAGGGGATGAATATACCCCCTTACAGGGGTGGTTTTAGTTAAAAGTGAACTCGAAAAATCTAGATACACCTGTTTTATATTCTTGGATCAAAAAAAATGCGAAGCTAAGACTTTTTTTGAAAAAGCTAGCATTCTATTCAATTTTTCCTATTGATAAGGGTGGTTTAACCTTATAATAAGGGTGGTTTTTAAAAATTTGCTAAAAATGAAAAACAATGCTTATTCTATGTTTTTGTGACGAGTAGTTTGGTATAAAATACATACTTGTATGTCTTTTCCTTACCTCTCTGTAAATTGGGAAGATACAGCAGTTTTCGCGACCATTCATTAATATATTCACTAATAAAATTAAGGGTTTTGCTTTAAATTTAATAAATCCAGTGCTCTAAAAGAAGAAATATTTTTCATACTACAAATTGTATTGAACGCGAATAAGATGAAGACAAAATATTTTTAGTAAAATATATCTATTCCTTTTGTATTCAACATTACATGCTTGTCAACAAATAAAAGTGTTTCTGACGTTGGGATGAAATTTATGCGGCGCCTTTTTTGCCAGAGTTTTTTTACTGAAAGCGTCTAGCAGTAAAAGTATTGTGAGGTATAAAAGGCACGGTCGTATATTTTAGAAGCAAATTGACTAAAGCATTTTATTATATAAATAAAATGTTATGAAAAGTTTTTATTTATGTTTTAAAAATTACTACACAATACACAAACTACAGATGACATTACAGACTACACATACTAAAATAGTGTATTACAGATCCAGGTGAAAAATGTTTCATTTCTGTCTATAGAAAATTAACGCAACGGATCAAAAATAAAATTTTCCTTTTGTCATGATAAGATTTTATTTACAACCGTTTGTTTTTTTCATTTAGGGCTATCCTATGTAGTTTTAAACAGAGGGAAAACATAAAATAACTCAAATTATACAAGGTCATCCAACGAGGACTGAACAAAACAATATTTGTGGCTTTTGTCATATTTATAGAACATAAAACAGTCATCTTTTGTGTTTGTGTTTGTGTTTGTAAGTATCTAAAAATTTAAATTAAAATTAAAACAAAAGATTACATAAGGATTTTATAGTTTTAAAAGATGAAAGCAAAAAAATTTAAAAATATACAAATAACAATTTTTTAATTAACAATTAAAAAAGTTCTAATCTAACACAAAATCAGGTACATAATAAAATTAATTTAAACAGGATGCCTACTTTGGGGTTGTGAGACATTGTAATTATTAAAAGAATTTTGAATTTATATCTGTTAGATTTATTTTTTATTATATTAATATTTTTTCTTTATAAAAAACATCAAAGCAGATAAAGTCTTGCTAATTACATATTTGTTTTTAGGTTTGTTGTATACAGAGTAGTGTATGTTGTTTTAAAACATCCTTTATACAATGAGTTAGGTGTATTAATATTTGGATATTAAAAATTTAGGAATTTATTAAGTTAAAATAAATTTGACTGAGATTGCTAATATCTATATGGCTTTTCAAAGTTTTAAAAATTTGGCACACGTGCACGCTTTATCGCAGCGAGTCGATAGTCGAACGTTTTTTGCAAGGTTTTACATACTTACTTACATACTTGATATTTAATTTGAAATTAAATTTAACTTAAAAACAATAAATTATTGTTGGTAAATAAAAAATAATTGAACTTACAACAAGATTGGGCTGAATATCCATTTTAAGAACACAAATTAATTATTATGTTTTAAAACAGCACTTTTTTATTTTGCTTAAAGAATAAGATTTCTCGGTTGCACACATTCCATTTTCAAAACTCTTGGGTACACCTGCACTACGGTTGTCGTAACACATATCGGCATATTTTCCCAATTTAAAAACAAACAAAAATATCGCGGCCGGGCTGGTGAGCACAATGTACAGCTGACTACTTCACGCACAAGGCTTCTGGGTAGCTCTGCCAATTGCTTTTTAAATTTTTAACTTGGGCAAAAGTTTTTTTTTATTTTTAGATTAAAACATTTAGAACTTAGTTTATTTAATTAGCAAATAAATCTACCGATAAGCGATCAAGACGAAAGTTTATAGTTGTTAAGGTTTTCAGAAATAATTGCTTTCAAAGTTGGTGCCTTTAATATCGTTTAGACAAAAATCTGTCAAGTTTTAACACATATGTTATATAAACTTTTTAACTTTTTTTGAGCTTCACTATCGCCTATTAAAATCGTGAGCATCATACTTTTTACATCCGTATATAATTTTATAAGTCAAGTAAAAAAAATCTTTAAATTAAGTTAACATATTTGACGCATAACACATCAAAAAAGCCACATTTCTCAGAATTTTCAAAGATAAAAAAGTTGCATGTTATGCGTAAGTTAATCTACTTATGAAGTTTCAAAAGAGTATTTATTATTTTAAAATTTAAATTCGGGACCGATACCTATAGAGGAGAAACCAAGAAATGTTTTTAAATTTATTTATTTGTGGTTTATTGCTAAATTGTATTAAATAACCATTTTTAAAATAATACCTTATAAACTATTTATTACAGACAATTTTAAATATATTTTTTTAAGGATAATAATCGGTAAATAATAAAAGATAATTTCAACTTCTACATTAAAATTCGCTTCCATATATTTAAAATAAAAATTATTATCATTAACAAGTAAAAAATGTCAACTAACTTAAAAGGATAGACTAGATATTTTTATAAAAACGCCGCTTCGTCCAGGTGCTTTAATTTATTTATAAATGTAGTCAAACTATTGATCATAATTTCGTAAACAGTAGAGCAATTAATTTTTTTTGGCACAGATCTAGTTTTATACTTACGATTAGATTTGTATTTTAAAATAAAAAATACATAACCCTATTCGTAATTCCAAATGTACTGCTCACCTCTTAAAATGAACAAAGAAAAAAATAACAAAAATAACATAAAATATGAATTTCGTGTAAATATTTGAAACCATTTTCGACATATTGAAATTTAACACTTTAAAAAACTCATTCTGTATACAACGAACCTGCCTGGGCACCAGAGAAAAAATACGTTTAAGAATAAATCAAAAATGTTTCTTTTCTCCTTAGCTTATTAAAAAACAACATTTCAAGTGTATCGCCAGCCATGTTCAGGTGAATACTAATACAGTACTCACCTGAAAATAGCTGGATATACTTACCAGCTAAAACGTTGTATTTTTAATAGATCAGGGCAATTAAAGTTTAAGAAATATCTTTTATTTTACCCACATTATTGTCTATGATAATGTAACACATTTAAGATACTTTGAGCCCCAAGAGATTATGATTATAAAATTTATGAAGTATTGTAAATATAATCTATAGTTTTGTGGTGAATTTAGGTTTTAGTATGTCTTTGATGGAAGTACTCGTCTTAAAATTTTCTGGAAAATGGGACCACTTCGGTCCAGATCTCGAGGTATAGCGAGCTGAGCCTGCCCAGCCCTATTGATTTCTATAAACTTACAGATCGCCTGCAATAAAAAAAAAGACAAAAAAACCCAAAAATCAAGAACCCTAATCTACGTTCCGGTGGCAAGTCAGCCACCGTTGTCAAGATAAAATTAAAAGAAAAATAAAATAAAAATCTAAACTGAATTAAAAATAAAAATGTTTTAAATGCTAAAAAAAAATTCTGAAAACTTTTTTACTGTTTATGACATTTTGTCATAAATAACATATTCGTTTATTTGACTGGTATATTTATAATTTTCAAAAAGATAAGACATGGTGTGTTAATGTTTACCTAAAATTACTTCAGCATCAAGCATAGGTAACCCGGTATTATTTAAAATAACAGATACTGATGCCACACATTTATTTATATTTAATAAAATAAATACTCTTTCCGTTATGTTACGTTTTTTTTAATTAAGTTTCCTTTACTAGAATGCTAAAAGCATTTTGGCAAAGGAAGTGCTAGTTTGCAGGTTATTATGTGGTTGTTATCTAATGTGTTTTGACAGTTTTTTGATTTGTGGAATTCTGTGTTTTAAATGTATGTTTAATGTTCTTTTATGCGTTTGGCTAATGGTCTGGAAATGTCCTCTATTTAGCAAAGGAAACTTGTTTAAAAAAACGTAAAATAAAGGAAAAGCATTTGTTTTATTAAATAAAGATGAATGTGTAGCATCAATATCTGTTGAGTAAAATAATACATATCACCTTTTTTGTCTTTTTAAACATTATAAATATACAAGTCAAATAAGCTAATATATCTTTTATTACAAAACGTCATAAACAGTAAAAAAAGCTTTTAAAATTTAATAGGTTTTTAAAGCAAAATTTCTTAAAATTCAGTTTAAATTTTAATTTTATTTTTCTTTTTATTTTATCTTGAAAACGGTGGCCGACTTGCCACCGAAACGTAGATTAGTTTTCTATATTTTTGGGCTTTTTTTTTTTTTTGCAGGTGTTGGATGCAAGTTCATAGGGGGACAATAGGGCTGAGCAAACTTAGCTCACTTTACCCCGGGACCTGGACCGAAGTGGTCCCATTTTCTAGCAAATTTCTACTTAAATTATAAAGTATTGTTAAACCGTACAGTTTATTTAAAGAAGCTTATGATTTTTAACATTTCCAAGAAATATTTGTTACGTAGGTTGGCATAAAACTTATTTTTAGACTAGGAGAATAATATTTCTGCGAATCGTATAATATTTATACTTTTCTGAAAATATTATGGATCTTATTTATCTGTGGTTTTATTTGCTGAATAAATATTTATTTATTTTCCAGCTTGGCCTAGAAAAATATTTGTTTGCCAGTTGCAAAAAAAGTTGTAAGTACTTTTTATAATATAAACTAACAGTTTAGTCGAAAAGTTAGTTTTCTGTAAAAAATGGTTAGAAGGCTTTAAAAAATTTGAGCAATAGCTCATTTGACGCAAAATGCAAATCTGAGAAAGGCGTTTTGAGGATTTTTTCTGCCAATTAAAATTGCAATTATTATTAACAAAAAAAGAAAACAGCCCTTTTGACTTTTGATGATGGCTCAAAAACCACAGGAACGGAAATTGCAAAAAGATCCTTGAAAAGGAGCAAAATTACCGATAAATAAGTTTAACTCCCGGAGTTCCACTAAAATTAATTTAATAATTTTTTTCTACGGTGTTAAAAACTTAAAATTTATTGTTAAAATTTAATTAAATTTTTTAAAAACATGTGTATTAGAACACTTTAAAGAGTTTATTTCCGTTAAAAATTTAACTTAAAGATAGTTTTTTTACAAGTTAGACAATTGTCAGTTAACAACATTTTTTCGATTTTCCGTCTTTAGTGTACACGAAAATGCTTAAATAATTGTTGTATAAATATTTGCTTCAAGAAGGCTTCTTATATACATACTTAACCAGATAAGGTCATAAAATTTTAAAAATTTTTAATCCTTTGTTTATTATAATTTTATAACTTTGAGAAAAAATAAAAAATCACAGTAATATTGTCAAAGTTATAAAATTGTTATAAACAAAACATTAAAATTTTTTAAACTTTTATGGTGTGACCTTGTTAGGTATGTATATGAGAAGAGCTCCAAGACGCGAAAAATTTATACGACAATTATTTTTTTTAAATATAATAGAGACGAAAGTTGGAAACAATTTTGTCTATTAACAATTGTCTAACTTGTTAAAAAAATAACTTCAGGTTAAATTTTTTAAGGGAATAAATTCTTTAATGTGTCTAAATATTTCATATTTTTAAAATTATTTTTAATTAATATTTAATACCCTAAAAAAATATTTAGTGTAACGTACTTGGTTTTGCCGCCAAGCGCTTGACCAAAAATGTCGCGCTGAGGTCCATTTTCAGCGTTAAATTAAAATTATTAATAATAAAGAACCTTGAACTCTTTTATCGAAAACGTTGTCCTCTTCAAGGATCTTTTTTGCAATTTCCGCTATCTTTTATGGCTTTTATCATCAAAAATTGAATTTCCTTTTTTTTTCCGGTTTTTGTCAATAACAATTGCAAATTTTATTGGCAGAAAAAAATCCTCAAAATGCCTTTTTCAGATTTGCATTCCCCGTCAAATAAGCTATCGCTCATATTTTTCAAAGCCTTCTAACTATTTTTCACAGGAAACACACTTTTCGACTAGACTATAATACATTGTCAGTGTAACGGCCTGGCTTATTGATACAATATGGTGTTAAAGAGAAAACATCTCAAAACCTTGATTAAATTCCAGTATATCTAAAAAACCATAAATAAAATCTTTTTTATTTACAACAAAACTATAACTATTTATTACACAAAAATATTTCAGTTTTCACTTAAAACTAAAAATTACGAAATAAAAACAAAGTATAAATAAAAATTAAATTATTTTTAAAAATTACACAAAATTATAAAAAATTCTGTTTTTATATACACTAAATTATCTAACAGAAACGAAAACAAAAGTAGATGCGAAAAAAAATTTTTTTGAGATACCTACCAAATGTAAACAAAATTAAGGTTGTTATATAAAAAGTCTTTTCTAGTTTATTTTATTTCTATTTTGATCAAGTCATATTTGGTGGTTTTGCTGATTTGATTGTGTGGTGGTAAATTTTTCAGTGTGGGAATGCTAAATTTTGTTATAATACTGTACAAAAAGTACAAAGCAATTTAGTTTTGTTTCTATAATTTTCTACAATATCCCAGAACCTTGGATATAGGAGCTCAATAAAGGAGGTTTTCTGGTTTAATAGGTTTAAAAAATCATTTTTTCCTGCACAAATTGTTTTATTAATATGTCTAGAATATGGTGGTAAAGTAATTTTTCAAAATTCGAAGCCATTATTAAGATACAGCACATAAAAGAGGCAGGTGTTCGTAGCACTGCGCTGAGCGCTAAAAGGCTGACCCTATGGTGTTCTGTCGGTTTGGTATGGTACGTTCCACAATAATTCGTTGATTTCTCGTTTTGCCTGCTACTGTTACTCGTAAAACTCAATATACTTTGGTTACCCGCATGTACTTCCGGACTTAAAATTTTCTTTATTTATTAATGTACCTACTTTTTGGTATATTATGTAGGTTATAGGCAAATTGCAGGTGTTAAATTTAATATAAAGCAAAGTCTTCGTTTTAGTTCATCAGTCGTTTGGAGTTTGTCAGGGTATTTTCGTGTGTGTTATTAAGCGTCCCAAATAGCTAACCTAAACTATTAATATTAGTAGGTAATCAGGACCTGTACCCTTTTAAAAGGTGCCGTGCCTACACAATAGATATTTGTCAGGCAACCTATTTATGGTTGGGTTTTCCACTGAGGGTTTTAATTTACATTTTATTGCGGTCAAGAAATCAACAAATTATTGTGAAGCGCACCATAAACAAGTTAAGAAAAACAAATGTGTAGTTATTTACGTTGTGGAATTTGTTTTAGTCTTGGTATCGCAGATTAATGGTAAGATAGGATTTTTGTAGTTGTAATCGTACTTAAAACTTTTAACGCGTTTTTCTCACTATTGTTTTTTAAACTTTCCTCCATCATATTTAGAGAATGGCCTGGCCAGTTTAAATTTATAGGGTCGACTTAGCACATATAGACGCACGGAATGGTCTATTATTACCCCAAAATCAACAATCCAATTTTTTTTTCATAATAGTTCATTCTGTATATTTAAGCTTAAAGATTGAAACGTCGCCGATTTTTTTTAGTTTCAGATAAGCCAATTAGCTGATTTTGTGGAGGGAGTGAGCGTCCATTTTTTCGAGGCAGGTGTTTTCAGAGCGCTATAACTTTGATTCTAATGAATATTTTTAGCTAAAAATGTATACGTACACTCTTAAAACACCTATAAATAAATGGTTAAAACCTCAAAGTTCTATCTCTTTATTGGTCCCCACAAAAAAAATCCCAAAAATGCAAAAAAGTCACCAGACGACACATGCTCTGGGTGGTTGGGTGAATGAAGTTGCTTGCCGACATCAGGAAGAGCACTTGGGCAGGCTCGGGGCTCGGAGGTTCGCGTGCCTGTTAGCCGCCTACCGCCGCCTTGAAAAATGTTTGCGTTATCGCTTTTACACCCATGGCTGGCATCGACCTTAAACAAAACTGTAAGCCCCCGTTTCGTACTTGCTTTTGATTTCGTTTTCGTAGGTTAATTTAGTGTAATATTTATGCCCGTAATTATTTTGTCTTACTCTCAATAATACCCTACTCCCTGTTGCCCAATTAACTAAAATGTATTGAAATAAAGTTTCCATATCCACATTCTAGTACATATTTATCACCGAGTGATTTCCATTCCCTTGGATTGCTGGAAAAGGTTTGGGGCAGCTTAAAATTGTAACACGATGATAATGTTGCCAAGTTTATTTGACTTACGCCCTACCAAAAATATTCTGTAAGGACTATAAGAAAAAATAAAAGTGCTTTTACGAAACATTTACTTAAAAATTAAAAGTTTATAGACTTAAGAAGTAAATATGTAAGAAAATGATGATATGTACTTACGTATATACTTATTACAGTTAAAAAAAATTACAGACAAAACTATTTCATATTTAAAACCTCCTCATATTAGAAATTTTGGGGTTTTTGAGGTTACAAATTAATGTAAAATTAATTTTATTGTAAATAATGTATAAATTAAATTTAATTTAGCAAAGAGGGATAGTTATTATCCAACATGTGCAAAAATTAATTTTACCCCGCGCTGCCGATAAATACTTTTAAAACAGTTGTGCGGAAAGATATTTTACAAAGTTAGGATCAAGATTTTTCCTACAAGTCGGCGGATAATATTGATTTTCGAATAAGTGAAAAAAAACGTATATTTTTTTTTCGCTTGTAGAAAAATTTGTCTTTAGCATTTTTTTTTCAGTTAAATATTTACCAAATTATACCAAATAAAACTGGCAAAACGTGATAAAAAAGGTGCTTCAATTGTATAAAGCCCACGCATAAAATTTAGATAATTTTAGATACGCAACAATATAGACGTCACTCTTCGCTGTCTTCGGAAAAATCAGTTCTCGCCGAACTTTTGAACTGATAACAAGCATGCACTGTCTGAATTGCAAGACAATTTGTGGTTACTTGTCTGTGTTTTCACGTTTAAAATTTAACAAACAAATGTAGTGTTTAAAACTTTGTTTTATTCGTTACGTCTCAATTATTGACTTATAAAATAAATTCGTGTAAACTTATTAATAAAAAAATTACAGGTGTAATATATTATGGAAAAATTTTAAGAAAATTAAGTGTTAATAGTTAAGTTATATTGTAAGATGTAATTAATACTGCTTACTTGGTTCATAAACTATGATATCCAATATTTTGGGATTTAATCTAAAGGTATGTTTTATTTGTATGTTTTAAACGTAGGTATTATTTAATTTTATAAAGTTAATTCTGGCAGTGTTAAATGGATAAACTTTTTAGGCAAATGATAAGTATTATTTAATATAAAAGTCGTTTAGGTGTGTGTAGATAATACTACGTACCTACGTACCTCTATACAATAATTGTGGTATGTAATATGTTAGAGTCTAATTGCAATGGCATTTAAAAACCAATAGAAACTGAATATCAAAAGTATTCTCTTGACCGATTTTTAAAAGAAAGAAGTTACATTTATGACCGTTATTTACTGCACAATTAACTAAACTTTTTTCGAAAAAATGTATTGGGATATGTTACGATATCCAGATTCTAGTCCATATTTATTACCATGTGATTTCCATTCCCTTGGATGGCTGAAAAAGGTATGGGGCAGCTTAAAATTGTAACACAATGATAATGTTGCCAATTTCGTTTGACTTTACGCCCAACCAAAAATATTCTGTAAGGAGGGTGAGAAAAAATTAAAGTGCTTTTATGAAGCATTCACTTTAAAGACAAAACTGCATAGACTTAAGAAATAAATGGATGGGAAAATGATGATATGTACTTCTTCTTCTTTCTTTTTTTCCTGGGAGCTGTTTTAATTCATTACCGGAGGCAGCGCAGCCTCTTGGGCCATTTTGCCCATTATCTTTTATACCACTTTTTCCATTAGTCTTGTTCCTTTTACAAGTCTGTATAACCCCAAAACTGGTTGTTTGATATATTCCTGTAAGTTCAATTTTGGTTGCCCAAATAATGCCTGTCTTTTGTGATTTAACGCTTTTTATTTGCACAGGATAGGGTAGGCTGTTTCTTCCCCCTCGACGCATATTCTGCAAGTTGAGTCCCCATTGTATGAGCCTATCTTGTGTAGTTGTCCTCTTAGGTTATCGTGCCATGTTGGCAATCCTACTAATATGCGAAGTCTTTTCCTACTTAGTCTGAGTAGTTCTTTCTTCGTTCTTTGGATGAGCCTCTTATGAAGTTGCTTCCGTGTCTTATTCTACTTAGGTTCCCCCAATATTCCTCGTGTTTGTTTCGGATCCATTCCTTGGTTTGCCCTCGTGCTGTGATTTTGGTCACTCAAGGGCAGGTTCTGGTCCAAAGTATGGTGTGGATATCTCTGTCTCGCTAGCTCATCCGCTTTTTCGTTGCCTCGTTAGCTGTCTCGCTAGCTCATCCTCGTTTTCCTGAACGTCCTGGTACCTACAAGAGATTTACCCTGCTGCGTCCTCCCAGGACTTCCAGTTCCTTTTTGACATTCCCGTGTCAGCGTGAATGTTACCTTGGTGTTTACTAGTTCCCCTAGTGACGTCTGACTGTCTGTTATTATGCAGATCCGCTTGTTTTTATAAGCCCTCCTGTTATTTTCCTTTGCACAGTGCAGTAAAGCATATATTTTCGTTTGAAATACAGAACTGTGTTTGAGTGGAATGGTGCTGATACCCGAACCACGCGAAACAGAGTTCCAGTAAGCAGTTAAGTGCAGAAAAGATACTTTTTACACGAGTTACAATTAGGATTTTTTTCCACAAGTCTGCGCATAGTACTTGCATTTTATCAAGCTGAAGTGCGTGCAAAAAAGTAGTATTTTCCGCCCGCTTGTACAGGGTGGGCATATAAGCGAGGTAAGCGGCTGTAACTCAGGACCTGTACATCTGAAATTTTTTTTATTCTTTTAAAAGTGGCCATGAGAAAATTCTGGAAATGATTTTCAAGTTTAATTCGCTATAAGTTTAAAACGAGCGAAGATATCATCGTCGGGTTTTCACAATATTTTTGCAAATTTTATCTACTTTTTAAATATTATGTCAAAAATATACCGTTCGATTTAAATTTTTGCAGTAAAACGAAAAAAACTGGAATTATTACGAATTGCGCCCTCTAGCTCTTTTATTGGGAACTGTAGAGCGATAAGGAGAACGAATATTTAAAACAGCCTTATTTATCTTGCAACCAAATTTTAATTTGCTGAAATCGAATCAGTGGTTTAAAATTTACACCGATTTTAATGATTACACTTTAAAAGACCTTCCCCCCCCCGTTATCGGTCGTAAGCCAATGAGCCTTAATCCAAAATAATAGAGAATTTTCTATGCTTTCTAACAGTAATAATAAAAAAATAGGCTAATATATGGGTTTTCGGAAAAAAAAATACGTTTTCCTTATTTAATTTTTAGTTACGCCCTCTAGCGGTGAAATACGGAACTTGGAAATAATTTCCAGAATTTTCTCATGGCCACGTTTATAAGAATTTAAAAAATTCCATTGTTGTCAGATGTACAGGTCCTGAGATACAGCCGCTTACCTCGCTTATATGCCCACCCTGTACACAAATTTATCTTTAGCATTTTTTTATTAAATATTTTCCAATTTATACCAAATAAAACTGGCAAAACGTGATTAAAAAGGTGCTTCAATTGTATAAAGCCCACGCATAAAATTTAAATAATTTTAGATACGCAACAATATAGACGTCACTCTTCGCTGACTTCCGAAAAATCAGTTCTCTCCGAACTTTCGAACTGATAACAAGCATGCACTGTTTGACTTGCAAGACAATTTGTGGTTACTTGTCTGTGTTTTCACGTTTAAAATTTAACAAACAGATGTAGTGTTTAAAACTTTGTTTTTATTTGGTACGTCTCAATTGACTTATAAAATAAATTAAAAAAAAAAATGCAGGTGTAATATATATCATATATTCATATATTATGGAAAAATTTTTAGAAAGTTAAGTGTTAATAGTTAAGTTATATTGTAAGATGTAATTAATACTGCTGACTTTGTTCATAAACCATGATATCAAATATTTTGGGATTTCATCTTAAGGTACAGTTTATTTGTATGTTTTTTTGGGTTTTGCATGACTTTATGTTAATTTAATACAGTGCGTTAACAGATGCTCTTTTAATGATAAATCATGTGGTTTTAAATATAACAAAATAAACAAAATATCAGTTTAACTTAAACAAAAAAATTAAATTTGGCAACTTTTTGTTTAATTTAATATGTATTATTTAAAAACTTTTTTAGCAAATGATAAGTATTATTTAATAAAAAGTAGTTTAGGTGTGTGTAGATAACACCACGTACCTACGCACCTATATGCAATAATTGTGGTATGTAATATCTAAGAGTTTAATTCTAAGTTTATAAAGATTTTGGTTTGCTTTTTGGACTTTTTTATGTGAAATAAATATGAAAACGTTATTCTATACAAGATTGTATTATAATATATATAAATATTTTTTAATTTAAAGGCAGCATACAACGTATTAGTTATCGTGGAAATTTAGTTTTTAGATATATTGTTGTGGCGATTTCATGTTTTAAAATATCTTCTAATCGTCAGGTGGGATTGCTTTGGCCCCGGTTTCAGGGCATAGATTTTGTGCGTACACAGAATTGATTGATTCTTACGAACTTTCAGATCGCCTAAAGTAAACATAAAAAAAATATATTTTCAAACCTATTAACGTTTCGGTAGCATGTCTACCACTGTTTTCAGGATAAAATTAGTTTAAAAAACTTAAACTTAAATAAGATTTCTTAAATTTTATTATAAAAATTTAAGATATTTTGAAAGTTTTTTTTTTATATTTATAACGTAATAAGTGACTTATTAAAATCTGTCGTAACAGGTACTGGCTGGTGGCTTAACTGATTTTTAATTTACCTAAAATTATCACATTATTAAGCAAAGGTCACCAAGTTTTTTTTTTAACTAAATAGATATTGTGCTAATTTTTTAATTTTTTTTTATATATAAATTCACTTTTTTTATTTTACGTATTTTTGAACAAGTTTTTTTTGCTAATATATTAGCAGCGTTTTATTTAATTTTTTGATTATTAATTAATATGTGTTGACAGATTTTTGATTTCTGAAATTCTGTGTTATTTTATATATGTTTATATATATATATATATATATATATATATATATATATATATATATATATATATATATATATATATATATATATATATATATATATAAAGGGTTGGCCTGAGGATTTTACCTGTATAAAATGTATTACATTTACAACTTATTTACATTCTTTGTATTATTGTGTATTTTGTATGGCTTTGGTTTTGATATTTGACACATAACAGTTTTTTGTAATTTTAAAAATAACACAACTGTTAAATATGCGAGCTACTTGTTTAAATTTACTTGATAACCCAAGAATATATGATAAACATGAATTTGTTATGAGTCTATGTTGATTCTCTTTTAATTTTGATAAGCTCTGGAGTTTCTTAGCCAATTTATACACATTGTTTACGCTGGTCAACCATTTATTCACTAACGTTGTCCAACTTTGCAGATCTAGCGTAATACGGTTTTTCAACATTAATACTATTAATAAAAAAAGTTTATTAAACAGAAACATTAATTAGACATTTAATCAAACACATAGAGCATTAATAAATTAGTTTTTTTTTCTATATTATATAAAAATAGGGTATTATAATTAAACAAAGAGGAGCTATTTTTTTGTACGTTTAAGTACCAGCAGTTGAGCAGTTTATTTCATACGATTTTATCATACCTAAACAAAAATTTATGTTTATATGCGAGTGGTTATATTGGCCACGATTCGTTTGAACGAATTCGTACAAATTTGTACGAAGTACAAGTACAAGTACGAAAATAATTTGATTTTCTTCCGTTGTTTGTACAAACGAATTCATTTGACGGTCGTGGTGGTAGGTAGTTTAGTGCACATGGTAAAAATAGATTGTGAAAAATTGATTGTTTTAAACCAAGAAAGGCGGTCTTATGGGGTGAAACCCAGTAAATACTATCGTAATAGGGATTTGATAAAAAATATTCAATAATTCAACAACTTCGGCTATTTTTCAGTAATGGAAGTGTTAATAAGGGGGATGTTTCGAAAAAATATAACTCAGGTATCAAGTTTATTGCCCAATATATGGGTGTTGAGAACTAAACTCACTTACAGAATGTCCAGTGTAAACAGTTTGGTAGTATACTGTCATCTGAATAAAATAGTATGAATTCGTACAAACAAATTTTCGTACGAATTCTTATTCAGTGTAACCGCCGCCTTATAGTTGTAGAAAATTTTACAAACCGTTTAATCTGTCTAATGTAGCGCAGTTAATGCCATGTAGTAAATTTCTTTTTACAAAAATTACACGGGCTTAAGTGACACTATCGGGGGGTGACGCGTTGTTAAAAGCAAGGGGCTTAGCAATTGTTGTTAACAACGGTTTAGAATGTTTAACAAAAAAACCCCCTTTTCAGGGGTTTTTCAATGATTTTAGCAGGCAACCCGTCAAAATTGGGCATTTTTTTAAACATTCTAAACGTTGTTAACAAAAACAATTGTTAAAAGTTAACAACGGTTTAGAATGTTTAACAAAATGTCAGATTTTAACAGGTTGCCTAATAAAATCATTGAATAACACTGACAATGACGTTTTGAAAAAATTTTTAAACCGTTGGTAACTTTTAACAATTGCTAAGTCCATTCCCCAAATTTAACAACGCAAAACCCCGGCCTAAGTCTAACTTTAATTCTAAATAAACATTTTTCCCCTTTGACTATTTTTAAAAAAAAATTTCATTGAGAAATACTTTCAATACAAAACAAACTAAATAAAAGTAAAAGTTGTGCCCATATTTTACATGTTACTGTACATTTCATTTAAATATCAAGTCGTATTCAGGACTACTATAAATTCACCTTCCCGATAATTTTATCCCAGTGGTCTTTCCGTTTTTTGGAAATTATTCGTTAAAACTTATGGACATTTCCTTTGATGTTTCCATATCGGGAGAACATCAGATTCCTGTGAATTTCTGTACCAAACAGCTTGATTTTAGGACTGGAAGCCAAAATGGGGTATATTGGAAAATAATAAGATTAAAAACTGTATTTTGTAAAGATAGCGGTAACATGAATTTTACCACACACGCTTTATTATAAGGTAAATTAGTTTTAACACTAGTAAGCTGTTAAACTAGTGTAACTATATTTGCAATTTAAAGCGATATGGTAGAAAATTTGGAAAACTTTAACTATAAGCAATCTGGAGAGTATTTCTTTTGATATAGGAAAAAATGCACAAAAGTTGTGTATTTTTCATAAATTTTTCAAATATGTCTGTAACTTTCCTGGTCTTTTATGTAATTCTGTGAATCATATCTGTAAAAATTAATATTTTGTCGGTGCAGGTTTGTAAATTTAAAGTTTCCAATATATCTTTATATGACTTTCCTATTTTTATTAATTAATATTAAAAAAATAAAAAAAATAAAGATTGTTAAGAGTTTGTGGTTATTATTTAGTGTTATAAATAATGAAAGATGTAAACTGGTTAATACAAGAGTTAGAAGATTCTTAACCTACCCTATCAAATAACCATTATATAAAAAATTGGTTTCTTTCTGGTGTTACTTTAGACTTAATATAAAAAAAAATGTTAACTGCTTTAAATTTTCTTTGTTAAAGTTTTAAAATAAATAGGTTTATTTAGCTTTTTAAAAGTAGCTTTTTATTGGTTACCCATTTTTTTTTCGAAATAATCGAAAAAAGTCTTACAAGAGTTATAGCAGGACACATTTAGGAAACTTTTAATTTTTAGGTTGATAGTTTCATGAAACAGTTTTTCTTATGAAAAATAAGTTTAATAAAGTTTTGAGTGCAAAGTTCAATATAGAAACTTGGACGACTGATCCTTCAAACTTTTAAAATAACATGATCCATCCCAAGCGCAAGCAAAGTTTTGATAAAGTTGTTTTTAAAGTGCAACATTTAGCATTTATTTTATTTTTTTAATCTAATATTTTTTTAATCATACTACGGTATAATTTTGTTGGTTTCTTAAAGATAGTTTCTAACTTTGTTAGGAGATTTTATTAAAAAGTGGTATTTAATTCAGTTAGTTTATTTAGCAGTTAGTTGCTTGTAAAACGTTTAAATAATAAAAAATTTAGTAAATGGAAGAATACAAAATATCAATTTTGTATTTAGAGCCTTTGGTATGGGTTCGCCAATGTAATATTGCCTGTCATTATTTTTCTGTTTATAGTTTTATTGATCCGATAAATTTTTCTTTAAATACTTTATTTAAATTTTTAGTAAAATAATTGTTAATGTCATTATGTGCGTTAAGACACTGCTTCTCGTTGGATAAAGAAAAGTTTGTATTAAACTATAGTTTTTTTATAAATCTTTATCACAGCCCACATATGCTTGTATAAGGCCTTATTGCTAAATACCTTGTGTGCTGGTTGGTGTTTAACACAAATAACGAATCTCAATCAACGACGCTCGGTGTTTAGTGGCGGTCACTCATCCATTTATTAATCCTGCCCGGCGTTCTGTAACTTTGTATTCAAACGCGGAAAGGGATATTTATTTAAAACTAATTTTAATGTGGAATTCCAATAAAATGCTTTCCTTTTAATTTCATTTTAAAGTTCCTGCAAGTTGATAACAATTTGGTTTTATTTGTCTATACAGGTCAAAGAAGTTTAAAAAAATGGGCATTTTTATTATTATTGAGATATTTATAAATGTTTTTCGGTAATTAATTGTGCATGTCAAATAACCTAAAATTTTGACACCGCTGTTATAAAGGCAAACTTAAAAACTATTATATAAAATGTCAAAAAGTAAGGTAAGGAATTAAAATATAAAAACAGATAATGGTTAATACTATTTAGAATTTGGTCTTCGTCCTACATTACCTTTTAGAAAAAAATATAAGCATATGAACAATGGTGATTTTAGCCACTTACCGGATTTATATATTATATTTAAAAATTATTTTTGCCGCGATGGCTTACTTATTTCAATGCTTTGTATCTTATAGCAAAAACTTGTTAGCTGCAATTTTTTGTTTGTTTTTTTTGAAATATAAATTTAAAGAAAATTTAAATTTACCTTTTATTTTAAAACTCTTTGGTCACCCATGATATACTTCCTACGGTTTTATTAAAATAAGGATTCATTTTAACATGATATTAAACGCCGTAGTTAGAATTATAAAACACATCGCTTTGGTAATTTACTAACGAATTTATAGTATGGAATCATGTGTATAGTATTTTTTTTAAGTTTA
The DNA here is from genome assembly GCA_019359885.1 of Listronotus oregonensis. NCBI lineage: Eukaryota > Metazoa > Arthropoda > Insecta > Coleoptera > Curculionidae > Listronotus > Listronotus oregonensis. The sequence continues at coordinate 45,614 of JAHBCN010006594.1, forward strand.
TTAATTATAAAAAATACTTGTTTTTTTTAATCATATAATAGATTTATAGTTACAAAGGTGAAAAATAATAATTATCATTTCTAGCCTCATTTTTAAACATTTTTCGTATCAAAACATTTTTAGGCCATTTGACATGCATGAATGGTATTCGAAAAACCTTTTTTATTTTAATAATTAAAACAAATTTCCATCTATTTCGAACTTTTTTCACCACCTTGTTTGTTTTTTATTATTTCCATAAATTAAAAATTAAATTGTTTACCATATAAATAGGTACAGAATAGGTTAACGAGCGCAACAATTTACAGCACGCTTATTAAATATAAAACCTTAGTGGAACAGGAATATTTTTTTTATTTTGGATGAACAGCTTAAAAGACATTCCCAAACCCGACGGTCCATAAGATATTTTCAGAGAACATTTTTTTTTATTTAAAAAACAGATCCATTCGTTTGAAAAAGAGAAAACGTGTTTTTCCTTAAATTTACATTCACCTCTATTTCACTAAGATGTAAATTTGAATGTAAAAAATTCCCATTTTGTATCGTCAACTCTCAAGGCATTTAAACATAAGAAACGCGACTTTTTGGATGTTTTTGGGTTTCCTATATGTAAAAGTTTATTAGAAATAAGCCAAAACTTTTTTGGCTTATTTCTAATATAGTTCTGAGACAAAATTAGGTAAATGAAATCCTACAAGATAAATGTGACTTTTTGCTTTTTTAATTGTTTCACAAAAATAATGGAGATGTAAAACCATACAAGGCAATTTTGAAAAATATTCAAGGGTCATACTAAGGACGACACGTTAAGAATTATTGTCAATTAATGCCCGTGTCAGTTACAATATTTTTTTGGAAATCATTTTGTTAATAAATATTAAAATTCCTAATTTTGTTAAATTTTTGTCGGAATGTAGTCCGGTTTTAGACGACCAACCTGATTGGCCACAGTACACCATGAGAAAAAAAAAAATTACCATTCGGCTAAAACTTTACGAAAGGCTTTATTTTGTTGTGTTACAACGTTTTTATCTACGACAATTTTCGAATAAGCAGCGTTTTTAAGATTCCAGCAGCCGAACATGTCGAATTTGTAATGTATTGAAAATTTATAACCAAACATTTTTTTGCAGTTTAATAAAGATATAACAGAATCCAATAACAGAAAAAATATGTGTCCCAAAAAATGAACGCATCAACCGTTGAGTTTCCCAACGGTAATCTGTAAAAAGTATTTGATGCTTACGATTTTAATGGGCGATAGTGGAGCTCAAAACAAGTCAAAAAGTCAGGAACACATGGGTCAAAAGGTAATTGTTTCCAAAATATGGCTTTTTAACGCTTAAAAATTTAGCAACGCAGCGCCCGTTTCATTGCGAGTTGAATGTCTAAAGTTTTTTGCGAGGTTTTACATATTTACACATTTTGAGAGATGTTTATTTATATGCAAATAATAAAAATTAGTTCTTGCAATTTCAAACAATTATGTTTTAAAACAGCACTTTTTTATTCTAAGAGAAAAATAAGATTTCTTGGTTGCACACATCCAGTTTTTCAAACTCTTTGGTAGACCGGTACTACGGTCGTCATAAATTTATAACATATCAGCATATTCTTCCGATTTAAAAACGGATAGAAATATCGCGACAGTAAATACAATGTACAACTAACGTGTTTTGTAAATTTTTAACTGTGGGGAAAAATTATTACTATTTTCTTTTTTATTTGTGGAATAAAACATTTAAAAATTAGTTTATTTTATTAGCAAAAGAATCTACTTATAAGCGATTAAAATGGAAGTTTCCAATTGTTAAGCTTTTTTAAAATAATTGCTTTCAAAGTTTGTAACTTTGATATTGTGTGGACAAAAATCTCTTAAGTTTTGACACTTATGTCATATTAACTTTTCACTGTCGCCCATTAAAATTGTGAGCATCATACTTTTTACACCCTGAACATAATAATTTTTTGGGCAATTCATTTGCAATACTTTTATTTACATATATATTTCGATAAAAAACAGTTTTCGTCCGGTTGGCAAATGGGTGAAGGTCGTCTCAAGTTCGGATCCGAGACTAGTGAATAAGTTGTTTTTTTCACGAATACAATACTACCCTTGTAGTAAAAAGAGAATAATTCCTAGAATATTAAATATTTAAACCGGTAAGTAATTTTTAAGTTTAATGCGCAAATTATGTGCAAAATTATATTTAAAACAATTTTAAAAATGATAACAAAAGTATGAAGTAAGCCTTTATGTACTTTTCTAAAAATAGATAGGTTGTAATGTTTTTTTTTTAATAAATAAACCCAATAAAAAAGAAATTCAAAAAATATATTTTTGAATCGGTGTTTTAAAAAAAAAAAACCGGCACATAAAAAAATAAAGTGGTCTGTGCATTTGACCACACCCAACTTCTTCTTCCCTGGTACCGTCTTGAGTCACTACCGAAGGCAGCGCAGCCTCTTGGGCTTTTGTGCCTAATCTCCCATTATC
>JAHBCN010006595.1:0-48066 GCA_019359885.1 Listronotus oregonensis
TGCGCCAACCGAAAGGGGTGAATCCTTTAAAGGCCCCCCTGAAGTCACCGGCGCCTGTTTCACGGGGAAGGGCTAATCCACCCCGAACAAACAGGTGCTTGGAAGGGATCCCTGAATCCAAACAGAAGGCGGACAGAACCGCCTTTAGGGGGAAAAAGGATTCCCTGGTTTAAACAGAAAGGGATAGGACCGTTTTCATAGGGTAAGGCCAGAGATGCAGCCAAAAAAAGAACATCTGGTTCCTGTAACAAGGATCTGGTAGCTACCCACGTCACTAGCCCGGGGAAAAGGGGGATGACAACTAACCGTCTGCTCGTCATACTCTCTAGGAGACGGGAAAAGAACACATCAGAACACAAATTGTGCTCGTGTCCGGTAGCAACACGGGGAAAGGGGGAGATTAAGAACTTTCTTCCAATCTGGTATCGGATTCATTAGAAGTCTGACCCTATTGGGAGAAAAAAAAAAAGGTGTGAGCCACAATAGACCGAGCGGTCGCAATGGAGGGCGTAAAAAGTCCACTCACTTTAAACCTACCTAACCACATTTATTATTAAAAGTGGTTCTGGGTACTTGTATAAAAAAAAAGTTTAAAGCTTTTGTAAATGTCGTCTTGTTGGGTGGTTGTAGTTTGTACTTCACCAACTAAAGAGCGTTGTTTAAAAAAACTTGGTTTTACGAGATTTTCTCAAGAAACTAAAATACGACGATATGATTTTTTTATTATGGGTTTACAAGAGGAAAAAAATACCTACACTTTGGCCAAAACCGCGTTTTATGTGCTTTCGTTTTCGAGTTATTTGAAAGTAACCTGTTTTTCAAATGATAAATAATAATAACAGTTATTTAAAACAGTCTTTGCGACAACGTAAAAGAATAATTACTGCAATGTTAAAAAAAATAATGATTACTATTTTAAAGTTTTAGTCCGGGAGGCCACCGCAAAAAACCAAGCATATAAGAGAACCGCATGATTTTTTTTTAAATTTTACTATGAACAATAGTCAATTGAAAGGCGCACTGCTGCCTCAGCTCAGCGGGTTTAAATCGCATTTTTTTTTTACTTTAAGAAAATCGTGATAAATTGTTTTTTTTAATATAACTCTAAAACTACTGGTTTTAGGAAAAAAAGGAAATAATTAAAATTGATGGTCTAATAAAACTTCGTCAGTTTTTTTTATAATAAAAATTTTTGTAGCCCTTTTAGTTTTTGAGATATTAATGATTTAAATTTAAAAAAAAACGCAAATATTTTAAAAACTAAAAGAGTTACGAAAAAATGTAAGGGGAAAAAAATGTTTTTTTTTAAAGTTCTAAAAAAAAAGGGAAATACATATTTCTAAAAAAAAGTATTAAAGGTGATATAAAAAAAAAAAGTTATTTTGGCCCTTAAATATAATATAAACAATATTTTTTTTGGTACAAATAAGAAAACCCAGCACCGATCAATTTAAAATTAATTCAAAATGTTCTATTCATTGAATGAAACAAACTAATACACATATGCTTCAGGCAATGGGGGACAACCTGGTGGTTCGGATTTTTAAATTTTAAATTTTTTTTTTTGGTCCCATAATTGTACCCATTAAGATCTACTTGAAACTTTAACTAAAATAAAATTTAATCTTTATTCAATTGAAAAAAAATGCCTCCTTTATCTGAGTTTTATATACCTGACAGGACGCTTAACATTTCTCGATCTCCTATGCTACTATTGTATAGCTCATCGTGTAAATATTTTTATTATCGATTTAAATATTAATATCAAACTTTTTTAAAAGACTTACTCGTTTAGAATGATTTTGAGAAAATTTTTTAAATTTTAATATTTTTTTATGATCTATTTATATTAAATTTTAAAAAAACATTTCTCTTATAAACTTCTTCTTCTTTTTTTAATTTTCTTAATTCAATGAAAAATAATTAATAAACTATTAAAAATAATTTTTTTTTAAAAATATATTAAAATTTTCTCAATCATTCTAAACGATAACTCCCCTTTTAAATTAATAATATTAATATTTAAATCGATAATAAAAATATTTAAAATGACTATAAAATGGGGAACATACAATATCGAAAAATGTTAAGCTACCCAGGGATATCCCCCCAAAAAACAACAATTTTTTTTTTTTTTTTAAAAATTTAATTTTATTTTTTTTTAATTAAATTTAAATGAATATATGGGGTTAAGTTATTGGCCAAAAAAATTTAAATAAAAAATTACTAGGGTTTTTCCCCCTTTCCCAAGGGATAAAAATTTATTAGTTTGATTTTTTAATAAAAAAAACATTTTAAAAATTTTAATTTTTAAAGGATCGGGGCTGGTGTACCTTGTTCAAATAAAAAATTGTTATTTGCAATTTTTTTAAGAAAAATCAGTTTTTGCTTATATCTCTTTTTTACTTATTAAAAAAAAAAATTTAATATTACTATTTTTAAAGTATTCAAATCCCATTTTTCCCATTACATTTTTTCTAACTCTTTAAGTTTTAAGGTTTTTAGTTTTTTTTTTAAATCTAAAACATTAATATCTTAAAAACTAAAAACTCAAAAAAATAAAAAACTAACTAGGTTTATTGCCATTAATTTTGACTATATACTATTTTTTCCTAAGGTCAGTAGTTTTCGAGTTATAATAAAAAAACCTATTTTTCCCAATTTTTTTTAGGGTAAAAAAATGTAATTTGAACTCGCTAAGCTGAGGCAGCAGTGCGGCATTGAATTGACTATAGTTCATAGTAATATAAAAAGAAAATGTTTCATGCGGTTCTCTAATAGGCTTGATTTTTTGCGGTGGCCTCCCGGACTATTGTATTGTGTCCACTAGAGAACAGAATAAACAATCGAAAACATGAAAATGCTATGATTGGGGAATTTATTAACTCTAATTTAAATATTTATTATATAGGCTTGAAAATAAAAACAAGAACGAAAGATTGAAAAACGACATTACTTATTTAAGTTGACAATTGTAAGTTTCAATTTTCTAATAGGTGTTGCCTTACTAGAATCTAATCTGCATAATAAATAAGAATTCCCAATAAATATCCTATTGAACTGACAACTTAAATAGGTCATGTCTTCTTCTAATATTTTGTTTTTTTTTTTGTTTTCAAGCCTACTTGACTAATATTTTAATTAGAAAACAGGTTCTTAACCTATAATAAAAAATCATATCGTCGTATTTAACTTTCTCAAGAAATTCTCGAAAAACCGTGTTTTTCTCAAACAACACCCTCTAGTTGGTAAACTACAAACTAGCCAATACCGAGAAGGACGACATTTAAAAAAGCTAAATTTTCTTTTAAACGGGTATCCACTTTAACCATTTTCAATAAAGGATGTGGGAAATAGAGCTATTTTAAAGTTTAAATAGTTATCATCTTCTCCTACCCTTATTATTGAAAATACAACAAATAGTCCTTAACTTGGCTGATGCAGAATTAGTCAAAGTTCTTGCTGATGTTATCAAAATTGTATCTAATACTAGCTAATTTTGGTGAAAAAATAGATGTTTGTATTTACTGTTGTTTTTCCCCATCTCGCGGTGTTCTAAAAACTTGGAAATAATAGCCAGCTATGTCTTTAAACCACTTTTATAAATTTTTCCCCGAGATACAGCCGGCGCCCTTTTTTTTTTGGCCCCCGGTACACTTGACACAGATCCCATCAGTTAAATTTTTTACGCTGAATTTAAATAAACCATTAACATCAAAGCTTTTAAATTTTTAATTATTTTGGAAAAAAAAAAATTTTTTTAAATCGTTCCATACTGTACAATCTCCAGTAATAATTAAGTTCAAAATCGTACAATCTCCTAATAGTACAGTGGATGGGAAAAAAGGTGTTTGACCCCCCGGTTTTTTTTACAGTTTCAATTTTAATGAAAATATGGAATTAGGTTGCTTTTACCCTCTAGATCAATGTTTATATAACTTAGGGGTGCATTTTTTTTTTTGGGGATAAACAACCACCCTTATGCTAAAAATTAAAAAACCATAAAATAGACCTTATGTAATTAAAATCAAAAATATATATATATATATATATATATATATATATATATATATATATATATATATATATATATATATATATATATATATATATTATTATATATATATATATATATATATATATATATATATATATATATATATATATATATATATATATATATATATATATATATATATATATATATATATATATATATATTTATATTTATATATATATATATATATATATATATATATATATATATATATATATATATATATATATATATATATATATATATATATATAAATATAAAAAGGATAATTTATATTTATCTAACATTATATTTGTAATTTTTGAACCCTTAAAAATCACCCAATAATAAAATTACAAAAAAAATGATTTTTTTTTTTTTTTAAAATTATTTAATAACGCTTTTTGAAAAAAAAATTGTTTAACAGCTTACGGTATAATAAATATTTAACTGCCATAACTCAATCTTTAAATAACCACCCCTTTAAAAAAGATTTGAAAAAAAAATTAAAACCATTTGATAACATAATTCTTGTCCTGGAAATAAAGGTTAAAAATGGCAAAACCTCCAATTTTTTTGTCCTGTATCGTTTTTCAAAAAATTTGGAATTGGGCGCTTCTAACCCTCTACTTCAAATTATTTTGTATGGTGATGTGCGCTGTTTTTTTTTTAAGGGTGAAAATATCCCCAATTGTAAAAAGGGAAAAATTGGTTTGGATTATTGATTAATTATTGTTTTATGCTTTAAAATAAATTTTAAAAAAATTTTTTTAACCTTAAAAAAACAACCCTCCTTAGAGTTAAAGTAAAAAAATTATTTTTCCCTAAAAAAATGATTAATTTACCATGGTGATTTAATTTTAGAATGATGTTTTGCGACCCCTTTTAAATTTAACCCTTTTTATAGCAATAAAAAAAAAAATTTAAAAATGTAATAGCTTGACAAATTTAATAATAAAAAATATTACTGCCTAAAAGATACCAATTTCATTCTTTTGAAATTTGCAATATTAAAAAAAACCCCTTACAACATTGCATTTTTTATAAACCAATATAATAGATATAAATAGGAAAGGAAAGTAGAATTACATACAAAAAATTTTACCGGTTAGAATATTATTCTCCCCAAATTTGGGGTATTCGAATTTTTTTAAAAAAGTTATTGGGGTTTTTTTAAAATAGCTCCTTTAGTTTTAATAGTAAAAAATTTTTTTTAAAAATAGTTTTGAAGGGGTTTTTTTAAAAGCTACAACTTTTAAAATTAAAAACCCTTTTTAAAACCCTTAGTTGAAAATGGCTGAGTTTAAAAAGGGTAGAATAAGGGGGGGCTCCTCGTAAAAGGCTTTAAACAACCATACCCAAAAAAATTTTTTGCGAAAAAATAAGTAATGAAAAGTCTTTTTTTTTTAAAAAGCTATAATTCGGTACTTCACATTTTTTTTTATCTCCCCAAAAATTTTGGAGTTATTTTAAAAAAAAATGCTATTTTTACGAAAAGGAAAATCGTTTTTTTTTTTGCTTCAATTTTTTTTAAAATTAACATTTTAATTTGGTTAAACTTTTAGGATGTATTAATATCACATATATAAAAAGAATCGGAAGGGTACAAATCTATTTTAATTAAAGGGGGAATTGGGGGGGGTTTTTTTTAATGATCTTTTCGTAGAAAAAAGTAGGGACCAATTTATTTTTATCATAACTCGCAATTTTTATGCTAAACCTCTTTTTTTGTTTTTTAAAGGAAGGTCTTTTTACTTTTAAAAAAGGTCAATATTTTTTTTTTAAAAATGCAAACTTTTCCCGCTATTTGACTTTGAATCTTTCAAATTTAGCATTTGGGCGAACAAAAGCTAACCATTAACAAGCCGTAGCTGGGTCTGTATTGTTTGAAGAGAAATTATAAAATAACATTTTTTTCTAGTTTTTTTATAAGCTACAATTTTGCTTACCACAGTTTTTTTGATAAAATGCATATTTTAAGTTAATGAAAAACCCTTTAAAAAGCGTCGATTTTTTCGTCGAAAAACTTTTACTTTCAATCCCCAATAAATCTAAAAATATTAGTTTTACAAAAAAAAATATATAAAACTTTTTACTTAGAATTTCTTTCTTTGTGGATTTCTGTAGTTAAAATGTAAAAAAAAATTTCCATCCCCAAGATGGGGTGGCAACCACCCCCAAGATAAAAGCACACCTCGGCATGATATATACTTTAATCCTTGGGCTATTCCCTTCCTGCTGTGAAAATTTCAGGTAAATCCATGCAGGACAAAAAAAATCCTAGCCAAAATGCCTCATTTTCCGTACTATAATTTAAAGCAATACGTACAATGTCCAATGCCAAATCAATAAATTGTATAGAGTTTTTCAAATGAGAAATATTTTTTCTTACTATAATTAGCTGTTTGTAAGATTGTTCTATTAGGTTATAACTTGAATTTCGTTTTGACAGTAATATTATCTGTATTTTCTTGAGGAGCGTTTAAATTTGTGTTTTTATTTTTTTTATTGTAATAACATTTCGAAGAGAAGTTACTATAGATTACATCTGGGAATGGGAATATCCGTTACAAAAAGGGTAAAGGCATCAATAATATGAGTTTAACATTATTATTAAGAAAAACGCTTCTCAGATTAAATTTGTATTAATATATATTTTTTTAGTAGAAAGAAAAAAGAAAATACTCAAAATACTTAATGAGAAACACTGGAAGAAGAGCGCGGCTTAAGAGTTTAATTTGTTGCTATAAGTTCACTATGAAAAATCGCTTATAAATAGTTTATGTTAGTAGTTAAAAGTTTGCAGTTTACGTTAAAAGTATTCTTTAATTTGAAATTTATTTAATTACATACGTTAGTTATTAATAAAAATATTTTTAACAAGAAAAAACATTAGAGTTAATAAATTTCAAGGGAAGTTTTCTAGTGACATGAGAAAGCCTCCTGAATTTTGCTCAGAATTTTTAAAAATGTGAATTGGTCCAATCTTAAAAAAAATATTGATATAATAATTTTGAGCTTGCTAAATTTCGCGCAGTATTTTTGAAAGGTGTAAAGTTACAAAAAAACCCAAAAGTATCGATATAATGATCCGTGATGAGCCTTGGGGGGTGTCTAATGCTTTTAATTTTCATGAGGAACATCTTGGATGTGCCCTGGATTTGCCCAGAATTTTTAAAAGGTTTAAAATGGTTCAAAAACACTTTTTTTAAAATATTTGGCCCATGATACCTCTTAAACAAATTAACCAATTTGACCTGTTTGGGGAGCGATCGACGTACTTTTTTAAAGTTAAAAAGTGATTAGTTATTGGCATCGGTCGGTACAGCTGTTTACAAGTTATTAAAAAAAACATATTTATGAAAATTTTATTTTTGGGATTTCTTAAAATCTACTGGTCGGAATCGTTTCAAATAGTATAGAAAATGTAACTTTGGTGAATCCCTTTTTAATACAAATGCCTAAAGGCACGAGTCGAAGGGACCACCCCCCACTCGCCTACGGCAGCCGTGACGGTCGAGCGTAACAGGAAAAGTGTGACGATTTTTTAAAATATTGCTACACAATTTTTTCCATATGTTAGAAAAGAAGTTTCACTCCAGAAATTAAATATCAAATCTATAATTGTATGTAAAATTTTGGGGCGGCGCTTAGGTTAAATATGACCCTGGTTATAACATACATTTAGGTTAAAAATTAAATATGTAAATTAGTAGATCGCTATTAAATTATAACTGCTGCCGCCCATCTCAGTTTTTTTTTTAATTAATTGTTTAACTAGTAATTTAAATGTCATACAGAAAAAGATACTAGTTGTATCTTATGTTATCGAGACCTTTCTCCCAAAGATTTTTTTTTATATTAGAACCAAAAGGTGTGAGAATTTTAACATCCCCAAAAGAAAGTCACGTAATCAAGTCCCATTGTTTAGTTTTTGAATTAGATTTAACTGATCCCCATAAAAACATATTTAAATTCAGCGCAAAATAGTTTTTATCAATACCGCATCCCATTAAATTAATGTATGGTTTGTATATTTAAATAATCAATGTAATGACAAACAGAATAGTTATTAATTTAGATCCGTATTGTATTTTTTGTCACGTTTATTTGTATTGCTAATTACTTATACGGATTGTTTTCCAATAAACAAAGTTAAACATAAAACCCACCTACACGTAGGTTGCTCCAAAAGTTTTGCAAAACAGAAGGATTTATTAAGATTTTTTAAAATACATGCCATACATCATTACAGTTTTACATACGTATAAAACATCTCTTGCCATTAATCCTTTGAAACTGAAGCACATGCCTTACTCCAAGGACTTAATAATTTCTCTTTAGTTGCGAATTTTTGGCCTTTTAATTTTTTCTTTATAAAAGGGAAAAGTCCGAAATCGCAGGCTCCTAGGTCCTTTGCTATAGGAGGATTATCCAACAGTGTGTCTCCTGATTGGATCAAAAACTCCTGAGTTAAGCTTGCCCGATGTGCCAATGCGTTCCATAGTGGAAGTCCCCAGTATTGAGACCTGACTTTGGTTGCATTTCTTTCAGTTCATTTATAACTTAAGGTAAACAAACTCCTGTATACCCAGCAGCGGTGACGGTCTTCTATGAATCCAATACCACCCTCTTTTAGCAAAGAGTACTACGATCATTCTCTTTTTAACTGATCTTTGTTGTTTAACTTTGGTCGGTGCTGGCTCATCTTCGAACACCCATAGTTTTGATTGAAATTTACTGGGAACGTCAAAAAAATATAACCAGGTTTCGTCGCCTGTGACGACTAAATCAACATCCTTTGAATGGCCAGAGTCATATTAATTTCTTCACCATATTTCACACCATTTGACTTGCGCTGCTTGCTGGCTTTCATCAAGGAAATGAGGGATCCATAAAAAACATAACTTTTCCACTTTTAAATTTTCATGCAAAATCGAATTTAAGGTAGATGCACCAATACTTAGAATCTCTTGAATCTGTCTATAAGTAATTTGACGGTTAGCTGTAACTATATTTTTAACTGCGGCACTGTTTTCTTGGGACCTGCTCTTCACTGGGCGGCCCGATCTTTTATCATCATCTAAATTGAAGATTTCTCGTTAAAATACTTTATACCAACGGAATATGGTAGAGATAGGACTCTTATCGCCGAAAGTTTCAGATATTTCGTCATGGCACTCTTGGTAAGATAATCCACGTTTGAAGTTGTATTATCATTCTGTAATCACGGTGACTGAGACAAGCCATTTTTACAACTTTCCGCTAATCATGTAACAAACAGACTGAGCACAGGAATAACCTGAGTATATGTTTGGACTTGTTTGTCTCTATACTTACTAATGCGACCATTCAAACAAGTTCAAACTGGGTATGTTTCTCATATTGCAAGACTTATAGAGCAGCCTACGTATTTATAATATTTTTTTGAGTCGTGGACATCGGCGTCTCTAGAATATTCAAAATTATTTATCTAAAAAAATGAAATATGGGGCTCACACCAAACATGTACCAGATGCTATTGGCTTCAAAAGGAAAACTTTGGTAAAAAACAAATCATTTTAAAATTTGGGAAAAAAAGTTTTTTTTTGGGTGCCCCCAGGAAAAGTTAAACTTTTAAAAGCAAATCATTTATTTGTATTTTTTCGTAAATTTGTTTATATTTTATTGTATGATCTCAAATTTCGCAAAATTATTCAGTTTATTAAGAACTATCGCCAGTTGAAATTTTTTCACTCAACAATTGTCTTATGCAAATATTTCAGATGACTCTGCCAGACAAAGTCCAGATATGTTTACAAAATTTTGAATTCTTTAGACAAAATATGATGAAATTCCCGAAAAAAAATACAAGTAGAGGATTTCCTTTTAAAAGTTCAATTTTTCCCTGGAGGAGGGGAGAGGCACCCATAAAAAAATGGATTTTATTCGTACATTTTAAAATATTTTTTTTCTTACAAATTTTAATAACCATGTGTTTACATCAGAAAAAAGTACGCATGACGTCATTTAGACCTCGAACTAAAAATGTGGTCCACCCTGTGTAAACAAGGCTATTGGTAGTAAGGGATTTAAAGAGCCATTACCCTCATAGGGCACTTATGCTAACGTTTAATTTTTTATTTATATTTAAGTTAAAATTTTAAAATTATTTTGAGAATAAAATAAATTGTTTCATAAAATTACAATAGCTTAATTACTATAGCAACTGCGGTTTTCTTTACCATTGTCAAACATTTTAAATGTTGTCGATAAATAATATTAGAAAACTATAACTTTATAAATGTTGCTATTACAAATCGAAATAAATGCAAATTCAGCGGAAGAAAAATCTACTTTGTTACCTTTAATTAACAATTTTTTGATACAGAGGAAAAGGCTAAAAAAACGATTGTTCTTAAAAAAAGTCTTCCCTTATCAAAAATATTAAACCTTTGAACGCGTTTATCTCGAAACTACTTTTTAAAAGACCGTGATCACTGCCCTTTAAAAACTACCGATTAAATTTAAATTTGGTACACATTTTCCCCATGTAAAATCCCTACCCCTTCACCCCGTTCGGTTTTAATTGTTTTTAACTTTAGAGGAATTTTTACCCCTAAAATAGCGAAAGTTTTTTAAAAAATTCGCAATTTTTACTTTGAATGACGACCAAAAATTTTAAAATAAAAAAAAATAATTAGAAAACGTTGGATTTTGATTTTCGAAAATTTTCAGCTGACATACAGTGATTACGGCAAATCGACTATTTTTAAAGACGTCCAGAAAAAAGCTTGGTCACCGGCTTGTTTATTAACATTTTTTTACAAAAAATTTAGAAAATGTTGTTGAAACCATACTTAATAAAGTACAGAAGGTTTTTAAGCCGTATTGCCAAAAACAAAATTATATAAAAAATGTTTTTTAACGATTTAGCCTTTACCCCCCACCCCTTAATATATTTTAATTTTTTTTATTAAAATATCAGCTTTTCAACTTTAAAATGATCAAAAATTGATCTACTTTGGTGATTTTTCCAACTTTCCTCTTCACAAAATGGGTTTTATAAAAAAAAAAACATTTTCTTTGCTTTTCGGTTCTTTACGTCTTGACAATATCACAATTAAATTAAATCTAAAAGAAATTATTGGCTATTTTTCTGGATCCTTCCATATAGAAAACAGGAAAAAAACTTAATGTTTGTTCCGATATTAGTTTTTAATGTTCCTATAAACCACTGTCAAATTTGAGGTACCAAAGCTATCTATCTAAATTGAGCAGAACGGAAAAAAATCCAGCCAAAGCGAAAAGTCGGTTAAAAGATAAAATTAAGCTTTTTCTGTTTACTACAAACTGTATATACAGATATAATATGCATTAAACTTTTTTTGATTATAAGGTTATGCTTTTTCTATTATAAAACCATTGTAAACAAATCATTAAATAATTTAAATGATTATTGTAATGTTATCTACTATTTTTGTTCATTACATATAAAAATCGATTGGTCGCTAGCAACACTTTTAACACAAACATAGATTATTTCTTAAAAATAAATTATTTATATTAGTAGTGTTTTAGACAAGAATATTATAAGGAATATATTTTAAAATGTCTGTCATACCTTGCAAGGTTTTTTTTTGTCATAAAAATATAATTTTTTGCGTCGTAATTAACAATTATAAAAGTGTCACATTATGTTATTTTCAAGAAAAAAAAAGGAATAAACTACTCAAAAAAACTTATTTACTTACAATATAGTTGCATTATCGAAAAATCATCTTACGCCCGCGTCGCTTAGGTTAAATGACTTTGAAGGGAACAGAAATGGTCCACATTTCAAAAAAATGTGGTAGCTTTACCTGTGGCTTCATTATTTTTTCAGAAATCATCAGTTAATTAAAAAACGATTTTTTAATATAACCTTTAGCTACACTACTTGATTTTCTAATGCCATGCCTTTTATTCCTTTATCAAATTCCTATACATTATAAATTTCATCCTAACCCTTTAGCACTTGCCATTATTATTTCAATCCTTAAACCTGGGAAGTATTTCAAATTTCCAGGTTCCTATTGTCCAATTGCACTCCTTTCTACCCCAAAAAAGATAAATCAAAAGCAAAATACGGTGCTGTTATCGTTGGATATAAAACTATCCTTTGATTCAATGTGGCTTAACGGCTTAATCTATAAGAATTTCTATTTCCATACTTTTCTTTTTACATTATTACTCTTATTTATTTCTATATTGTCCATCAAACCCTAAGAGCTATACACGCCGGCGCAGGCGTTTCTCAAAGCAGTGTGATAAGCCTTAGATTATTTAACCATTTAACATATACCACACTACCCATCCAGAAAATTGGAACTGTAGACCGATGATGCTCTGGTATATGCTAGCTTATTTTCCGAAGCAGTTGCCAGAATAAACATCCAGTATCACCTAAATTTTCTTAGTCCTTATTATAAAACCGGGAAAATTGACATAGATGTAGAGTGTATAATCCTAGCCAGAAAATTCACTAATAACAGAATCCCAATCAAAATCAACAATACTCCCGCTCAATAACACTTAAATTTTGGACTTTATTTGTTAATTGATAAACATAGTTTTGGTTAGTAATGTATCTCTAACCGTTTTCAAGTAATAACCAAAAACTATTAATTCTTAAAAGCTACGACTCATATACTACCCGTTGTTCACGGAAGCTTGACCGATTTTTCACGGTTCAGCAACGGTTGGCAGATATTCGGAATGTCAATACTAGGCTTGCTAATAATATTTTGGTTAATACAATTATTACCGCTTCTTTAATTTTTTTCCAATGGCTTTGACGTTTCACCTAGTTTCGTATGTTTTATGTGTTCTTTAACTTTCTCCAATGTATACTTTACCACATTCACAAGAAATTTGATAAATTTAGCCATTATTTGAAACATTGTTGTCCGGTGTCGTCTTAGTAAGAATACTTCTTACAATTAGAGTGGATTGGGGTTTAAATGCGCAAATCTTTTCCGAACTTCCTTTAATATATGCAATTGTCATAAATATTTGGTCATGTGGAGACTCGTTTAAATTAGAGTTTATTGTTTTATTTTGATATTTGTCGACTGTTTTTATAATCAGTCTCCCACTATAGCTGTTCTGCTTAAGATCCATAGTTAAATTACTTATATCATTTATAGGGATTCCTTACTCTTACATAAAGTCACTGAGCGGTTATATAGAGTACGTATGACCCCATGTTTTGTTTCCTTAGAGGGATTAGAATTCTGGTGTAAATACTGTCTAGTGTGAGTAGGTTTTCTCTATACCGAGGTTTAAATAGAACGTCGAAAAAAGGTAGAGCCAAATTTTGCTTCTTCTTTATTGTAAATTTAATTCAAGATCGAAGGAAATTTAGATGTTTTAAAAAACCTTCCAGTTCTTTGTCATTACCTGTCCATACAATAAAATTATCGTCAACATATCTCAGATTCTAGTGTTCTTGAAACCATAAGCTTGTCTTACACTTTCCAGAAATACTTCCATCCTTTCTTCCAAAAAACCAAAATAACCTCAGGTTGTGACTGACCAGAGACTGAGATTCGTATCACACATCAATTACACCCACCAAAAAGCCTTTCGAGAAACGGAATTTAGTATTAAATGTTCAATCATTTTAAAAAGAGTGTGCAGGAGTAAATTGCAAAAATGCAAGGGGTCTTGAAATATCTTAGGACGACATATGTAAATAAAGATATCGACCAGGAAATAGGATATGGCTCTTAATGTCCAATAGTTTTAAAAAAATATTAATAAATTAAAATTACCTTTTTATTAAACATTGCTCTTTTCAATAAAGTATGAACAAAATGATTTATTTACGACTATTTCACTAGACTGTTTTACATTGGCAAAATATCGTAGCAAAGACCGGTTTTTACTGGCAAAAATCTTACCGGTACTTACCTAGACAAAACCAACATGATGATTTTTACCGACAAAATTTTGTTAGGTTAAAAAAAACTATTGTCGGTCTGACTAGTGTGATTTGGATGCCAGTTTAACATAAATATTAAAAAAAATCCGATTAACTCACGGAAGTCAAAGAACTCCCTTTGGAAGTAATTCTCTTAATTTATGAAAGTAAAAGAATATACCCTTAAGAAACACACTCCCGTGATATATCGGACAAAAATCCTTAAAGGTTACGCATTTAACATGAACAAAGGCAATGGCGAAGGCTATAAAGAATCTTCTGTGAAGTCTATATGATATACCACTACAAAAATGATGCAAGAAAAATGTTTTAAAGAATACGAAATAAAAGTTGACCCTTTTACGGATATTTTGTTTAAAAATGTTCCAATGACAAGAGACACAAAAAGAAAACTGCTTCGAAGTTGTCAGTAGAAATAATAAAAAGCTACGATGAAGAAAATCCCAATAGGCTACAAGAAAAAAGGTGTTTTACCTGTCCTCGTTTGAACTTGCTTGGAGGGGCAATAAAGCAAAAGGAATTTGATATCACGGAAGAATTCACCGGACGAATTGAATATAACAGCATAATTTCCAAAACAGCCCAAGGTGGTTGAAAAGAATTGGCAAACAGCAAATGATTAATGAAAAAGGCAAACAAAGACTTATGCCCTGTAAGATTATTTATAAATTTAATGGAAAAAAGATAATCAACTATTTCAACAGACAGATTATTTCTGAAGGTTTATCCAAATTAGCAAAAGGAATGTTGCTTCAAAAATACTCCATTAGAAATAAACACCACGTCAAAGAGAACCAAAACCTCAGCGAGAAAAAAGTAAATTGATACAAAAAAAAACATAAAATAACAAATAATTCTTATCGATCCTTCGCTGTATCCACCCTGGTTAAACAAGGCGTTTGCGAACAGAAATTGATTAAGTTAACAGGACATTTAAACGCAAATTCGCTAAACCATGTCTACAGGTAGATTCTGATCACTGATCACCATTTAAAATTCATGAAAACCTCAGAACAACCAATGAAGTGTGATCTGCAGCTTCCACTTCTCAAGTGCTCCGTGTCATCCAACTCAAATCCATGCTGAAGAATGAGTGAAACTACTGTTAATTATAACATCTGTATATTTAATATAAATACAAGCCTGCTTGGAGGGGGCAAATGTTTCTATTTTGTTAAATAAACACTGTGTTTCTAACTAAAATTTGGCTTGTTTTCTCTTAAAATAGTCTTGTCGAATATTATTCAAGAAAAAATTTTCTAGGCATAATATTGCTCATGTTTTATGCAAGTTTGTTGCTTTTATGGCGATTTTGATCATGACATTTTTTACAAAACCACTAGCTTTACGGCTCGTGCTTTGCTGTAAATGTCATTTACGAAATTACTAACCAACAAACTTTAATACAATTTAAATATTTTGCCGACAATTTTTTTTCTTTTATGATATTATATGCCATAAAATAATTTATAGATTTACCAAAAACACTAAAAGTTTCTATAGTACATTAAACTATATTTTAACATGAAAGTAACCTTATAATTTTTTTGCTATTTTTTTATTAAAATAATCTAATAAAAAAAAGGCAAAAATTGATAAAATTTTAATGAAAATGTCAATAGCCTAATTGAGCAATTTTAACGCTTTGGGGTCGCTTGCAAATGATAAATAAATAATAAAATATCTGTTACTGCCTAGATTCACTTTTAATTTGATGAGGTTATCAACATTATAAAAATATTATTAATATTGTTATTTTTAACAAAATCACGTGTTTTAACTTTCTCTGGTGTGCTTGTCTCGTGATATACACAAAGATAATGATATGACGTCAACATTAGGCAAATGTGCCGGATACTTGGTTAAATTATTATGAAACTGGCAAATTAATTAATTTTTGATAATAATTTTTAAAACAATCATCAACTTGATGATGTGTTATCAGTTATCAGAGATAACTGACATAGGCGCTGGAATATAAGAGATGCTTTAAGTGCTGCATGAATTCAAGTCAACAATCAATATAAAATAGATTTTTGACAATATATTTTTTATTATAAAAAAATTGTATACTTATTATATTGCGCGATAAAAAATACTCTTTTTCTATTGTAAAATAATTGTATAGTTGGATCAGTATAAGAAGGAAAATTTGATACTCTTCAAAAAAGAAAACATAAAAAGTAGCTAAGAAGGTTTGATTTGAACTGGCGGCCACCTTTGCTATTTATAATGTGCCGCTTTCCGCACGTGTCTGCAAAAATAGTCCATATAAAAGGCAAGGGCGGCCGCCAGTTCGAAGCAAACCTGTTTAGCTACTTTTATGTTTTTTTTTAAAGAGCACCGAATTTTCATTTTTATACTGATCTATCTCTGGATAAGATTAGGAAGAGTTTTGTACACGTAAAAATAATTTTAAAAAAATCATATGTTCTGATCCGATTGCCATTTGTGTTCAAATTATAGCGTTATTAAAATGTTTTAAATAGTGTACCGCTTCTTATTACAAATGCTGTAGGTACCGATTGTTTGGTTCGTTTTGTTGTTCTGACATGTGTTAGTGTCAGTGTCAGTGTGTTTGACCAGTTTATTTTCGAGTTTGTACGATTAAAGTCTTATAAAATGCCAAGCTATATTTTAAAACAAATGAGAATCGTATAAAAACATATGGGTTTTTTTAATTATTTCTATGTGTACAATACACACCTGGAGTTTGGTGCGTTCCTCCCGACTCACCCTGTATACAGTGAGCGGCTAAAATATGGAACAAATGCCTTTAAAAATCAGGTATTTGGGTTTAAAAAATGCTCGCACACGTCTATCATAATTTTTTCTTGTGCATTTTTAGCACTTAAGAGAAAATATACAGGGTGCGTCAAAAAGTAGATTTTGTGTGTGTGTTTTGTTTTAATGAAACATTATTTTTAAATACATTTTTTTAAATTCTGTGTCAAATTCTACGCATGATTCAAGTAGCATATCCTATACCCATATTTAACTCTTTCGGAGCGAAAGGAAAAAAAACACAATTCAATTTTAGATACACACCTTAAGAGGTAAACCAAGTGAAATTTGTAAGTGGATTGTCATTATGACTTTTGTCAGTAATTAAAGTGAATATGGCGCATTTTAATAAAACTCAACGAATTAAAATTTTAATTTTTATTGGATATGTAGACAAAACAAGAACCCAATAAAAGTTTTTGATTTGTTTAACGCAAAATGTCCAGAAAGACCCATTAGAAGTACCGTGTAAAATTGAAAGATAATTTAGAGAAACACAGACAGTCAAAGAACTAAATACTAATTAATGAATAAACAATAATAGTAAAAATCATGTACTTAAATAAAACTTAAAATAAAACGTTTTGGCATTTTATTGTTTATTTAATTTATTATTTTATTAATTTTATTAGGCGTTAAAACTGTCCACCAGTAACTTCTTGACAATATGCTAATCTGCTTAAAAACATTACTTAGAGTACTTTCATTAATTTTCCGGATTTATTATCTAATTTTAAATATTAAATCATCTCAATTTCGTGGTTTCTCCTTATACACTTTTGGTTTTAAATATATCCAAAGGAAAATATTCAGCGGTGTAAAGTCTGGAGATCTTCCACGCCATTCCGTAGGTCCCCTTCTACCAATCCACCGACTGAAAAATATCGCATTCAACAATTTACATATACTTGTGGAGCAAAATGGGTAGGAGCACCATCCTGTTAAAACCAAATCGATTCATCTGGCATATTAGCCTGATTTGAGAGATTTGAGAGAAACTGCGAGAGTGGAAAGTAAATCATTTAGAGGAAATTTTAAATATCGGTCTCCTCTATGATTTTGATAAAAAAAAGGTCTAATTATTTTATTATTTAAAATCCCTGCCCAAACATTTACTTTTTGTGGATGTTGGGTATGAATTTCATTTTATCCAATAGGGATTTTTTAGGCTCCAAAACGGGACTTTATTACTATTAACAGTATCTGACAATAAACTAATGGATTTCCATCATAGTTTCACAAAACTCTAGTCTGGGATCGGGATTATCTTCGTTTAGCTCGTGTAGTAGTAACCTAATCTTGTACGGATGGTACTTTTTTTCTTCAATACACGCAAAGTTGTTTGTTGGGTAACATCATTATTAAAGCTACTTCAGAAGATGCACAGTGGGAAAATACAATCTTGTATTTTCATTAATTTTTAAACGACCTGGCCGTAGACGATATTTGACTGTCCCTGTTTCTGTAAATGTTTTTTTTTTTAATTTTACACTTACTTCTTGTAATTCGCTTTTTTGGATATTTTGCGTAACAAATTACAAACTTTTTCTTGAATTCTTATTTTGTCTCCATATCCAATAAAAATTAGGAGTGAACTCCTTAAGCTCTACTCTACAATATCCGAAAGAAATTTTAAGTGCGCTATTAACTCCAAATCTATTACAACAATGGCTTTAGAGACATATAAAGTAAACAGATTGAATGGAGTGCGTATACCGAACCCAGCTATGGTTCTTGCTTTATTCATCCGTTTTAGGGTGCATTTATTTTGGAGCTTCGATAAACGATTTAAGAGATTAGCAAAGCGTCAAAAAGTAGCTCGTAGTTTTTTTATAAAGCTATTACAGATAGAGCAGGGCTGACGGCTGCTTTTCCGACGGTTAGAAAGAGAAAGAAGATCGCGATACCCTATCTGCTTCTCTATACTGACGCATGTGAGAGAGAGAGATAGATAAAGTGCTGTAATCTTCTCTCTATTTTTAATTAAAAAGCAGTTCGAGGCTGGCTTCCCTGCTCTATCTATAATACCTCTATGAGTTTTATATGCAAGTGTTTCTAGTGGAGCAACAAGTAGAGCAGCAAAGCATATAGATGAATTTTGCTTTGCTTTTGTTGCTGCTGTTATCGCTGCCAGAATTTTTTATCAAAGCTCCAACATAAACGCACCCTTAGTTTTTAAGTCATTGGCTTGGACAGACACATCCCTGAAGATTCGGTGCTAATGGCATTTGACCCCAGGAAGCACTGCCGTATCGTATCGGACTTATCTCTTGTCGACCTCCAAAAGACATTTTTTTCATTTAAATTTTGTTTATTAAAATGTCCTTGTACAGATAAATCTATATAAACAAATATGGTTAGGTTAAGATTCTTTAAACCCTTTAAAATGTTCTTTATCAATTTTTAATTATATTTACCCAATGATTTACGTCAATAATTCTAACAAGCAATAAGGAGTTAAGTGTTTTTTAGCCAACAACATGTACAACTAGGAGTTTTGTAGCTAAAATTTTATCCAATTAAGATAAATTGTCATTTTTACAAACCAAAATTTGTTTAAAAAAAGATTTATAATAATTAATAATAGTATATTATATTATAAGGATTAAAAGTGCATCTTTTTTTAAAAGCAATTTTTGCAGTTGCGAGGCGGAGCTCAGCGCAGCCGAGCGAATGCAAAATTGCGAGTAAAAATAAGCACTTTTAGTCCGTATGATATATACTATTTTTTCTCCAACCAAGTCAAAATTATTACATTTTTCTCCAACCGTCAAAAAATGTTGATATTTTTGTACTATTTTTAGGTGCAAAAGCTATCAATTCTCATACCGCACAAAAATGTGATCGTTGCTTAGCAACACTTTTAATTCTAGGATTAAAAGCGCTACTTTTAATCCTAGGATTAAAAGCAAATGCATTTGTTTGTGGCGGCTTTTTATTTGTTTCTCTACGTTAATCACTTATAACTTTGAAAGTGTTGGTCGCAAAAAAAAAAGTTGAGTAGTAAGAAAAAGTTTCATTATTAAATTTTTAAATCGTAAAATTCTAGACGGCAATAAAAAAGCCAAAAAAAGCGTAGTTTTTGCTTGTTTTTTTTTTTGGATTCTTTAGATTTTTCTGAGAGGCCTCATATTTAGCTAAAAAGAACATCCCTCCATGATAAAATTTCACGTTAAATTTGGTTTAGTTCGGTTTAATGGAGATTGCGTAATAATTTTGCAATCCAATTTGGTTAAAAAATAACAGTTTTCCGAATTAAGTAGAGTGCAAATTAATGAACATTAATTTTTTTAAATAAAGTTTTCAGGCTTTTAAGTGTTTTTTTTTTTTAATTAAAATCGGATCATTTGGTCATTCACAGAAATTGTTTAAAGTTATGAAAACAATTTTTGCTTATAAAAAATTTTTTGAAAAAAATGCCAAACATGACCGACATTTATAGCCAATCTATAAACAATAATACATATCAACATTTTGCATAAGATTTTTTAAACACTTATAGCCCTCAGCAATTGTCTAAAACCTTAAAAAATTACTGCTCAAATAATTCCCATTTAAAATTTATTAAAATGATTGAAATCTTAAGGTAGTTCACTTGTAAAACTTTTTTTAAGAATTAAATGAAATTGAAACATGGGCTTAATAAAAGTGTCTTCTATCTAATTAAAAAAAAAGAAATTTTTCTTTCATTTGTGAAACGAGATATTAAGAATCAAATTGTGAATATAGTCCAAATTATACTCATTTGTAATGACGTCATTTTGCTTATCTTTGTTTAGTATATTCCAAACAGCGGTGACAACAAATTTTTGAAAAAAATGGGTGTCTGATCATTATTCATTTTTTATATTTTTGGTTATGTAAAGTATCCGTCACAGTCAATCAAAAACATTGGTGTGTCAACTTGTTGTTATTTCGAAAAGCATAAAAAATGCCGAGAAAAAGATATAATAGGTATAATGAACAAACGCAGCGAATAATTTTAAATATATTGGCTTTTTTTCAACTGGAAAAGGAACAAGTCCGAAACGGAATCGCCCTTCAAACTGAGAATGTAATACAGCGAGTGGCAGATGCTACGAAATTGAGCCCAACGACGATAGCAAATATAAGGAAGAATGGGATAAAATTAGACCAGGATTACGCTTCCAATATGTCTTCCAAGCACCGCACCGCAAAAACCAAAATTACAGCATATTTGAAAAATTTTATTCGGGACACAATTTATGCTATGTACGCCAGAAAAGAATATGTTACGTTGGCAACAATAAAACAAAAGTTTAGGGAAGAATTTGAATATTTTGAATTTTCCATCGACTCCTTAAGAAGATGGATCAAAAGTATAGGCTTCCGGTGGAAAAAATCTAATAATAGAAATTATTTAATGAACTTGCCAGATATTGTTCATAAAAGAATACATTTTTTAAGGGAGTATATCAAAAATAAAAATTTAAGTTCGGACGGTTTTACTGAAGTTTTTATTGACGAGACGTGGATTTTTAGCAAGGGATCATTTCGTAGTAGCTGGCAAGATGATACCAAGCACTCGGATTCAAGAAAAAACCGTGAAGGTAAAAATATGTTTTTTTTTTTATTTTTTAAGTAAAAACTGGTGCCTTGTAAATCTTCATAATTTCGTCTGTTACATATTTTTATCAGCTTATAAAAGTACAAAAAAATTAAAAAGTAGGTTCAATAGGATAGTTTGGGAGCTATGATGGCCCTTCAAAGACTCCTGGATCTCTCAAAAAATCGCAGCGAAGCAATGTAAGAAATATATGAAAAAGTTTTATTTTCAACCATCCTCCCGAGTCCTACCGCCTGACGAGTCCTAGCAGTTTACGTTTGCAGGGCTTAATAGTCGTGTTAGTTAAATTAGGTGAATTAGGTTAGGCTAGGTTGATTAGGTTTAGTTAGGTTAGGCTTGTTTTGGTTAAAAAACGCGTTTGCAAGTAAAACGCAAACGGCCAGGAATCGTCAGGCGATGGGACTCTGGCGGATGGTTAGGAATAATTTCAGTGCAGCAATATATAGCATAGGAATGCAAAATATTAATTTGACGTATTTAAGGATTATTACAGATTTTGAAGCTCATAATATTGCTTCGCAGTGAATTTCTGGGAGACATTCTCACGTGGCGTACCTCCCATTTCTCCCAAACAATCCAAATAATTTTTTAATTTTTTTGTTAAAAAAATTTAAAGGTTGGGCTTTATGAGGAATTTGACTGTAAGTACTATGTGCATGGAACATTACCTATTTCTGATGTTTAAGAAAAATTAAGTTAACTTATATTTTTTAAGGTCAACGTTATATTGTGGTCCACGCCGGAACCAAAGATGGCTTCATCAAGGGCGCGGATCTAATATTTAAAAGTGGATTAAAGACGGGGGATTATCATGACAATATGAACAGGAAAAACTTCGAAAACTGGTTTAAAACTCAGCTGGTTCCGAATCTTCCACCAAAGTCATTAATAATCATGGACAAAGCAGAGACTGATCGAATGGTTGAATAAAGAGAACATTAACTTTCCAGAAAAGGCCATGAAAGATCAAATATGGAATATTGCGCGCAAAAACTCCCCTAATGAAAAAAATACTACCTTGATGAATATGTTAAACCTTTAGGACACAAAATTTTGCGACTGCCACCATACCATTGCCAGTTTAATGCAATTGAAATGGTATGGTCGGAATGTAAACGAAAATACGATCAATATATTTCCAATCTTAAGGGGTCACCTTCAGAAGTTCTGGCTAATGGGAAAGGGTTATAAACGAAATTTCTATAGATCAATGGCAAAAATATGTAATTCATACAGAAAAGGTAATTCAAGCGGCTTGGGAGGCAATACGAGTGTGTGATGCCTCTGATATTCCGCCACTTGTAATTACGACTAACGCAGACGACGACGACGAAGACAATATCTCTGACTTTAGTTCGGACTCTGACAATACTGACGAGACTGATTGAGCTTTTGTGTGCTTGCAAATTTTATTTCATGATCGTCATTTAAGTATTTAATCCTATCGTTACAATTACATTAACTTGGCAAAGCAATATGTTTGTTTTTTTTGAGTTTGTATTTTTATTTTTTGGATTTATATTTACATTTTGATGTGTTAACATATTCATCCAGGCAGTATTTTTTTCATAAACAAGTAAATTAAATTATGAGTATTTGAAATTTTCCCTGAGGTTAAAATAATTTTATACCATTCTTCCTATTATTCACAATTTTTATAAGCTCAGTTTTGGTACATCTACTGCTCGTTGTATTACATTCTCAATTTGAAGTGCGATTGCGCTTCAAACTTGTTCCTCTTCTAGTTGAAAAAAGCCAATATATTTAAAATTATCTGCTGCGTTTGTTTATTATTCATGATTAATCATATTAATTGTTAATTGTTACTAAGTTTGTTAATAAATAAATACTACAAGATTATTTTTATTTTTTGAGATTGAAAGTGTATAGACGAATGTAAAAATGATAATATACTGCTAATGGCCGGTTGCACCAACAATTTTAAGGAACCATTAGGCTCCTTTCACACGGGGAGCTTCACGTCTCTCACTCCTGAGGGAGAGGAAGGCTCTTAGCACCAAAATGCAACGAGTCCAATGGAGCTTTCAAACGGAGAGCGGGAGCCGCCACGTATCGGGAGACGAGAGACCTCACGTCTCCTGCATCTCGATCCGGGATGTGCTAAGGGTTCCTTAAAATTGTTGGTACAACCAGCCCTAAATCATCATTTGTTAATTTCTGAACGTATACAAAAAAACATAACAGACTATGAATTTCTGAACGCGACAGTAAATTTTCTAACCTAATATTGATTGACAAAAATGTCTAATTATTAATTTACGACATACGTTTTTTCTCACCTGGATAACGTAACTACAAATGAGTATAATTCCGACTATAATTAACATTGTCGATATCTGTCATGTATGAAAACCGGAATATCTGGAAGACGGTTTTTGAGATATTTTTTAAAAACTAATGCAATATAAATCTAAGTATTAGAAAATTAAAATAAAAGCCAAGAAGAAGAAATTTTGGCATTTCTTACTAATCCTATCTAATAGGAAATTTAGCTACGAAGGATTTCTCTTTCTACAGTTTTTTACTACGACTAACACTTACAAAGTTATGGGACATGTAAGTAAAAAAGAATTATTTTTAACATTTTATCTATTTAAGAAATGTTTTACACCCTTTTGAGAGAAGGCATATCTCGATTCCTGTTATATACATATAATTTTTCAAAAGAGTTTTTATCCAAAACATGCCTATCATCTCATACATCCAACAAATCTTGTTTTTTACAGCTAACGCTTGGTCTATAATTCTTTATAACATTAATTCATAATTTTGACAACCAAAGTAAACTGACTGAAAAGTAACAGTAAAAGTGAACAAAATTCCTTTAAAAAATGCCTGTTCTATGCTTTTAGTGCTAATAAAACCTTAAAATTTTTCTAACAAATATAAAAATCCAAATCTATTTGATTTATTCAGTTTAATTTATTATTTATAGAACATATCGATTGGTTATAAATAGAATTTATAAGTACACTTACGTTTATTAAAGCCGCTCCCAAAACAACCATCCATCCCCATCCTCCATCTGGAGGTTCTACAATCTCTCCGTTTTTTTCTATTTTTTGAGCCATTTCAGCAAAGCTGTTCTCGTACTTCACAACACTTCAAACACCTGTAACAAATAGATAGCAACATAAATAACACAATGTTTTATTAACCTTTATAAATGTACTTTATAACAGGATTATACAGGATGTTCAAAAACATCTACTTAATATTTTTATTAAAAAAGGTAAATAATAAAAATAATTTATTTTTATTTGTTTAAAAAACAATGTTTTTGTACGCTGAGATTAAACTTATTCTGTGTGGTTTCTCTTGTTTATATCCTTAAAATTTATTCTAAACTATTTTTGCCTAAATAATTACTTTAAAATTAAATTAATTAAATGACATCTGACATATTGGTAAAAAGCTTGGCGTTTCTTTTAGAGAGACTATTTCACCATAGTGTTTTACACTGGCAAAATGTCATGGCAACGACCTGTTTTCTACTGGCAAAACTCTTATGGTACGTTTCACAATAATTCGTTAATTTCTTGACCGCAATAAAATTTAAATTACAACCCTCAGTGGAAAACCCAGTCATAAATAGGTTGCCTGACAAATCTATTGTGTATGCACCGCACCTTTTGAAAGGTTACAGGTCCTGATTACCTACTAATATTAATAGTTTAGGTTAGCTATTTTGGATGCTCAATAACACACACAAAATACCTTAACAAACCCCAAACGACTGATGAACTAAGACGAAAAGACTCTGCTTTATATTCATCACCTGCAATTTGCCTATAACCTACATAATATACCAAAAAGTAGGTACAATAATAAATAAAAAAAATTATAAGTCCGGACCTACATACGGGTACCCAAAGTATATTGAGTTTTACGACTAACAGTAGCAGGTAAAACGAGAAATCAACGAATTATTGTGGAACGTACTGTACCTGCACTTACCTGGACAAAACCAATATGATGGTTTCTCAGCGAGAAAATTTTGTTGGATTAAAGAAAAAAACTATTGTTTGTCTGACAAGTCGGAAAATTAACACTGTGTTTCCACCTAAAATTTGGCACGTTCTCGTGTTTTATTCAAGTTTGTTGCTTTTATAGCAATTTCGTTCATGATATTTTTTTAAAAACCACTTGCAATAAATCTATTCCAAATTACCTTCAAACTATTTGGACAATACATAATAAGCCTTTCCTAACAATATGTTTTTGACGGACAATTTAAATTTATGAAAACTACCTTTCTTAATAATTCAAGCAGTAGGTGATTAAACATTTTTAGTCATAAATTAAAGATACTGTTTTTAGATTATTGATGAAGTATTTTTTTTAATATAGATATTGGTTTCTCTCCCATTTTCAGTACTCTCTGGAAACATCAGCTGCACCGGGTGTCGAAATAAGAAAGAACGCCGGAAATATCTCGGAAACTATCGCACAATATTGGGGAAGAATATTTTTAGTCAAAGTAGTCCAGAGAAATAGCTGGAAATTATTGTCAAGTTTCTAAAGCTACCGGTGGGTCAAGCGCAACGGTAAATTAAAAATACTTTTTTTTCAAAATTAGCTAGTATTAGGTACAATTTTGATAACATCAGCAGAAACTCTAACCAATTTTGCATCAGTTTGGTTAAAGACTTTTGTCGTATTTCCAAGAATAAGGGTAGGAAAGATGGTTGTTTAAGGAATACTTGGTCTTCGAGATTTTATAAAGAAAGTTAAATACGACGATATAATTTTTTGTTGAAAGTTTAGAAGATGAAAAACATACCTACACTCCGGCGAAAACTCCATCTTGATATTTGCATTAGTTTTCGAGTTATTTTAAAGTAACCTTTTATTTTCAAATGATAAATAATATTAACAATTAATTAAAATAGTCTTTGTGACCGAGTAAATGAATCATTACTGTAAAGTAAAAAAAAATACTGGAAACTATTTTAGGTTTGTACTGTATCCACTAGAGCAGTGGTTCCCAAACTTATTTCTATTGCGCCCCCTTTTTGAAATTAAGAAATAGTCGCGCCCTCCACTTCCCCCGACTATACAGACACGTTTTTTTTACTAAAAAAAAGAGGAATTTATTTACAAACATAACATTTGAACACTAATCTAATATATCGCGATGTATGGTGCTGCATTTCCCTAACGAGGTCGGAAATTCTTGGTTTTACTTTTGAAAGTGCACAACGTAGGTCACTAGCAACATCAAGCCGGCTCCGTTTTTTTTGTTCTAATTTCCATTAGAATGAAAAATCCTTTTTCACATAAGTAGGTTGTGGAAATGGTATGTTAAATTTCAAAGCCGTTTCCGCGAATAAAGAATAGACTGAAAGATATTTTATCCAAAATGTAATCACCAAATTTTCAAAGTCATTTTTCGCCACTGAGTCGTTTTTTAGTCGATTTCTTGTTCTTGTATTTCTTCTGAAAGGATATTTATATTAAAATTAAAATGATTTTAGGCAAATTTATGTTCATCGTTGTCATGTAAATTAGAAAAATATTGTTGGAATTCATCGCAGAGACTTTCTAGATGAGGTAAAATATATGTTGTAATTTCTTCCTTTTTAGCAGTCTCGTCACTATTCTCCATCAATGAAGCCAATTTCGGAAATCAGAAAAAATTTGGTGGTAACTCATTTTTTTCTTATTTTAAAGCTAAAAACTTGTATTAATATTTCTGAGCTCTCGCGCCCCCCTTAATGTTGCTTTGCGCCTCCCCGGGGGAGGCGCGTCCCCCAGTTTGGGAACCACTGCACTAGAGAGTGGAGTGAGGGGTATTTATTAACTCTAATTTAAATATTAGTAAAATCGACTTGAAAATAAAAACAAGAACAAAAGATTAGTAAACGACAGGACTTATTTAACTTTATATTTTTCAGTTCAATATGATATTCATTTGAAATTCTCATTTTTTTCTGCAGATTCGATTCTAATAAGGCAACACATATTTAAAATTAAATTAGAACTGGGAATTTTCAACCTAACTAAGTTATGTCGGTTTCCAATCTTTTGTTCGTGTATTTATTTTCAACCCTACTTAACTAATATTTAAATTAGAGGTAATGAATGCCTCAATCAACGTATTTTCATGTTTTTAATTGTTTGTTCCGTTCTCTAGTAAATGCAATACAGAATTTAAAATAGTTTCCTGTTATTTTTCTTTTACTCTACAGTAATTATTCTTTTAGTCGGTCACAAAGACTTTTTTAATTAATTGTTAACATTATTTATTATTTGGAAACAGATTACTTTTAAATAACTCGAAAACGAATGCAGGTATCAAAAGGCGATTTTCGCCAGAATGTAGGTATTTTTATATTTTTCCAAACCTACAATTAAAAAAATTTTGCATTCTTTATCATCTTCAACCACTCTTATTATTGGAAATACGAAAAGGTCTCAACCAAACTGATGCAGAATTGGTTGGTTAGTGGAGTTTTTGCTGATGTTATTAAAATCGTACCTAATACCAGCTAATCTCACGGTAGTTTTAAAAATAATATCCAGCTATCTCTTTTGACCACTTTTACCAAAAAAATCTTTCCCCAACGCTGTGCGATAATTAGTTTCCTAGATAAAGCCGGCGTCCTTTATTATTTGGACACCCGGTGCATGTACAGCCATATTGTTTTTCATTTGAAAAGATTTTTGTGACCTATGCTTCTATTGTATAATACATTTTGTCATGTTAAAAAAAAAAGTTGATATTAGTTCAATCACATCAAAGGTTTATTTCGACTGATTTATTTATTATTTAAAGTCTAAAAAGGCAAGCCATGTTTTATTGTCAATGAAATGAAATAGTAGTCATTGCCTAATTGTATGAAATGGGCTTCGAAAATTACTCCAGGTACTGCTTAAAATTTTAATGATTATAGGTGGTCGAAAATTAGCAGATTGGCAAAATAAAATTAAAAATATTGCTAATATCAGGTAACCAAATAAGTTCGTGCGGTTGCTGTATATCGCACATTGCGATGGATATTGTTTATGTTGTTGAACGATAGCGATTGTTTCTTATCTGCTGTCACTTGTTGCCGGTTGTATCTTCATCAGCTAGGAAAGACGTGGAAGTTAAGCAAAAGGGTCCCACATGAATTAACAAATTAAGTCGTAATACCATTTGTTCAGCAAACATTTCACACAACGCTAATGAACCATTCTTTAATAGCTTATTTACCTGCGACGAAAGATGGATCTTGTATTCGAATTCTAAGCGTTCGTATCATTGGTTGTCGCCTACTTATTCGATACCACACACGCCAAAGGCTTCCTTGCACCCAAACAAGGTTTTGTTGTGTGTTTGGTGGACAGCAACTGGAATTGTCTATTATGAGTTTTTGGAAAGGGGTCAACCCATCACTGCTAACTTGTATTGTGAGCAGCTTCAACGAGTACAAACAGCACTCATCCAGAAACAGCCTTCTTTGATCAATTGGAAGAAAGTGATATTCTTGCAGGATAACGCCAAGCCTCTTACCGCAAGAGTGACCCGAGAAAAAATTTCTGAACTCGGCTGGGAAACGTTACCGCACCCGCCATATTCTCCCGAAATTTCCCCAAGTGATTATCACCTTTTTTTTCTTTTCACAACTGTATGAGGCACCGACAGTTTACAACTCGAGATGGTGTAATAAATGAAGTCCGCCAATTTTTTGACTCAAAATCCAGGGAGTTCTACAATACCGGCATATAAAAATTGGTTTCACGTTGGCAAAAGGTCATTGAGTGTGATGGTAATTACTTTGACGAATAAATAGTGTCTTATTGTTTATCAACAAAATTTTATATTTTTCTACCAAAAAGCACACGAACTCATTTGGTTACCTGATATAAATGGCAGGACACGCCGTTAGATAGTTAAAGACATGTACAAATTCTTATTAATTTTGCCGTTTTCGTGTGCTTTTGAAGTATGGTAATAGTAATTATTGAAATCAACTTTTTAAAAGTGTTCATGGCTTTCTTACTGATTTAAATCGTTGATATCCAAAGTGGTCTGTATCGACTCCCAGGGATCGAGTACAACCTCCAAGGAGTTGAGAAATTTAATTTTTTTAGAGATATGAAGCTTTGTCAAAAACACATTTAAAGTGGATGAATTTACAAAAATTTCATATTAGGTAAGCAAGCAATCTACCAAATATAAAAAATCATGTTACTGGGTCTATAAGGTAATAAAAATTGGGTACCTTTGATTTGAATTATGATATTAGTTAGTTTTAGTTTAAGCCATAAGGATTAAAACTTACCGTTTAAATTCGGAAAACATTTTTGAAAAATACACGTAAAAAGTTTAATCAAAAACGATTTTTTTGTATTTATAAGTGTTATCATGCCTCTATATTTCTGAGTTTTCCTGGGATAAGTTCTGAACTATAACTAAATCGGTCTATAAATCTCTGGCTTTTGGCGTCCCAATAAATTCCGCTACAAATAGTGTGCAAAAATTATTGAATAACTTTATCTTACTAATGATATGCAAACACTTCTATAATTTTAGTTTATATTTTAAAATACAGAGGAAATCATGTACTTTTTAATTTTTTATTAATTGCACTGAATGGAAATTAAAGAAAAATTGTTAACGGTAACAACAGGTAACGTAAAATTTTAAATTACATATAAAACGGTAATAAACTGTGAATACTTCTTCTGCTTTTGTATTTAAAGTAATATAATGTGAAACATTATATTACTTTAAATACAACTATTAAATACTTGTAAGACAATTAGGTGCTAAGGAAACTAGCAACTTCAATACAAATATTTGTAGAAATTTATTTACATAATTTGTTAATTTAACCAACTTTATGTTGGGTAATAAATAAATAATTTAATAGTTATTTTCCTAACAAGTGCGGAAAGTGATACTTTTACCCACGAGGCTGCCGTTACACGAATAACATGCAGCGGAGTTCGGGTAAGCAGCCTAGAGCGGAAAAGTTACTTTCTGCAAGTGTTAGGAACAATATTTTTTCTACAAGCGATAGGAAAAATCAACATAATTTTAAAGATTTATGATTCAAATATTATTTGTTAACGAAAGAAATTATACACTAATTATTATTATTAACATTTAGTGTAAAAGTGCAATTGGTCGCGTTTTGCAAATTTGTTCCTGACGCGAGTTGCTTTTCTGAAGAAAACGTTGACGGCGGTGGCGTTGGGTTCTTGATAAGCCAATCTTTTGCAACTATGGAAGTAGTTTCTAGAACCGAGAGGTTTAGTACATTGAAAGATGGCATTGACGGTTGTTTCTAGATAGTGGAAGGTGTTTCGGTAAAATTGAGTATTTTGTTTGAAATATCCTTTCTTAAATTTATTAAATTCTCGAGGTGTCTTTCTGCGACTAATGTAGACTTCCAGCCTCCAAGACGTTTAATGTTGGATATTTGTTCTCGGAGTTTGCAAGAAATGTTGCAGAGGACCGGCGAAAGCTATGCCCAGTATACAATTCCGGGTTAGGAAGTTTTAGATACGCCGTTATTTCCGATGGCATTTTTCCGAAGGTTTTAATGCAGATACATTGTACTGTACACACTCCGTGTTTATAGTTCACAAAAAATCGCCTATGTGGTTATGTCGGCTTTCTTAAACTGGCATACTTTCTATATAGATTCAAAAATTTTCCAATTTCGGCATCTCCAGAAATGACAAAGCTTCTAGAGCTCTGATTTTTTGAGTCTGGGATGTGTATCAATACTAAATTTCCTTGGTCTACAATATGGTCCAAAATATTTTTGTTAACTCCTCTCTACGACAAGCGCCCGCGAAGCCAAAAAGTCGTAGCCACTTTTATATGTAAATAAGTATCATCTGGCGCTTCATTCATGAATTTCGATATTTCTTCTTTTAAAAAGACTTTAGCCTTTTTGGGTCTAAAACCAACGCTTTGTTTTTTAAGGTAGGCCGTCACTTTAAAAAACTTACTTAAATATATGTTCTTTCGTAACTTAATGATAGCATAGAGTATCTAGACCATAATGTATTGGGTTTACATTTTTTTAATAAATAAGAGAAATAGGCCAGAAAAATCTCTTCTTTAAAAGACTTCACACCCTTACATTGACACCAGCTCTCAAACATAACAAATTCTTTTTCATACGTGTGACGAGATTTTATGGGCAGGAGATCTATACTTGCTATTTCTGCTGCTTCGATAATTGATGCGGGTAATTCGTCGTCAGAATCAATTGAAAATGTTTCTCCAGTTTGGTTAAAAAATGCGTAACAGAAAATTAATTTTTGAGATGCATAAACAATTAGTTGGTTGCTATGGATTCTTTGATAATTTATATGAAGTTATTAAAAATATGTTCTTACATTTGGTAAATTAGGATTATTTTATTTTATTTAATAAATGTTATAAAAAGACTGCAAAAGTACAGCAAAATTCAGTTTCTTTAAATATATAACTATTATAAGCAAAATTATGCATTATTTTATAATTAGATACTAATTTATGTTCCAAAAACTAAATAATTTTTCTTTTCCGCACGCACATTAGTGCGGAAAAGTATAGTTATCCGCACGCTTGTAGAAAAAATTCATAGGAGGGTTTTTACTTTATTCAACTCAACTCTTAACTCACTAAAAATCGGTTAATTAAATTCAAACCTTCCTTGGTTTACTGTATATTTCAGAGGGAGTAGTTTTTACAACGTCCGTGGTGGCACTACCACGCTATTTACAGTTTTAAGGAAAATCGGGTAAGTAATGATTTACACAAAATGAATAAATTTACGTTAAGTTTTAAAAATAATAATAAAGTTCTTTTTCTTTCTGTTTGTGGATTTTTGTTTCCAACCCTGTATCCCTTTATACATTAATTGTATCAATAAGTGGCCTTATCGATCAACAAACACTCGTAAAATTTGAATAATGTTGACAGTGCTTTCGAAGGTCATTTTTTTATTGTCCTAAATTATTTTCAAGTAGTTTTAGGACAGACTAATAATAAATAAAGAAACCTATTTTTAATTATATTTTTAAGCACCATAATTATAAAATTAAGAAAAGGTTTATGCCTTCGGTGGAATTTAAACTTACGACGTTAAGGGTTGGTAAAACTCAGTCCCAGTTATAGACCGTCAGCCCATCAAAGAACAAAGGGTCTAGTCCTACCCAGTATGGAATTTTAAATAGTGAATATTCACTATACGCTGATTATTTATTGATAGGTTTTACAGAATAACTGTAGTTTATTGACTAGAAAATGTAAAAATAGCAATCTTGTTAACTTAAAGGTTTCAAAAGTTGCTTTGCTTTGCTTTCACTTATCTTGGCCTCCGTCGGTAAACGTTCAGCCAGCTCTCCCCTTTCCAGACACACGTTGTTATCAACGTGAGCTTTCCCAGGCTTTGTAGATGAAACCTTTGGATAGTCGGCTTCTGTAACCCCCAGAAATTCCGAATTTTTCAAAAACTTAAATTCTTAACAAAAAAAAAATTATCGATACAGGGCACAAACAATGGCGATCCGACCAGGGACTGCTTCTGGTATCACGCTTAACCGTTTTCTGTCAGTACTGCCCCTCCCTGCTGAGCGCGCAACCATCTTCCGCCATTGGGAAAATCCCTCGTGCGTGGGGCCCTCAGAAAGAAACAGATATAGGAATCTTCGTTCACAGCGCTTAGCCCCAGAAGAAGGACTCCATCGTTTGGCTTGAGTTTCTCCTTGATCCCCGATGGCAAAAGCTGTTGATACAGCGCCTTTAGCCGCCTTCCCGGAAAAAACTATGTAGTTTTTTTATCGCGAGCACTTCACTGATCGGAGGTCAAAAAGGAACTGGTCTAGATTTTTTAAGTCGCCAATCACCTCGGGCCCTACGTATACTTCGTTCCATGCTTCAAGGATATACCTATGCTCGCTTGCCGCTTAGAAGTGCAAACAAGCGTGCGAGAGAGAAAGAAGAATAGATCTAAAACATTTCTCTCCATACGCTTGTTCTGATTGATCGACGAGGCGGGGTTTATAAGGCACCCTGTGTGCTTATTAGGTACTCACCGGGGTTTATACCCCTCCCCGCTTATCAATCAGAACAAGCGTGGGAGAGAAAACGATTATGGATGTATCCTTCTATCTCTATTGCCCGCTTGCACACACTGTTAAGCGGCAAGGCTGATTCTAGTGGGTTCATGCTCAAAGGTTCAATTTAACGGGTCATCCAACGAGTAGTAAACAGTGCCATATTTTGTGGCTTTCTTCGTATTTTAAATAAATGGGATATAACAATTTTATGTATGTCTTTTTTTTTGCGTAGAAAAAAGTTACGACATAAAACTAATATTTTTTAACGGGACTTCGTATATTAAGGTGCATTTTCACTGTAATCGGCAAAGCCGATCGGGGCCGCTCGCCAAAGCCGATCTGCAAAGCATATCACCCTCTTTACTGTTTCCACCAAATTGACATTATTTAGCCATTCGACATCAAAATGTTCGATGACGACGACGCGATTCTTGTTTCTGCAGCATTCATAATTATTGCAGCTCAAAAAAAGCGTCGTCGACGACCAAGATTTTGGGTTAGACTAAGTCTTCAAAGCAGACAAAAATACAGTGCATGTGATTTATACAAGGACTTGATACTTGACAATACAAATGTGTTAAATTTAGAATACAGAAGTAACGGTGGTTTCAAAAACTTTTTCCGAATGTCTAGCAGTACCTTTCAACACCTACTTCAAATGATAGGATCTATGATTAGTAAACAGGACACAAATTATCGAAAGCCATCTTTGCTCAAGATCGTCTAGCTATAACCTTACGGTTTTTAGTGACTGGTGATTCTTATCACCCACTTATGTATCTTTTTTAAACATCAACCGCAGTTATTTCAAGAACCATTCCAGAAGTATGTACAGCACTTATTGAAGTGCTTCAGGAATACTTAAAGGTGAGTTTTTTTGTTTCATTAAAGTATTATTGGAGGGGTAGACCGCTGCGCAAAACCTGTATATCAGACATCCCCCTATTACCGTATTAAAGTATATCCCCGGGCATTCCTTGGACATCCTGGAAATTTTTTTCTCAATCTCGGTCTTATCTGCATTCAACTCCTGAGCAATTTCCATGAAGGCGTCATGTCTCTTATTTTTATCTTTGTAAAATGGGTTTTTGGAATCCCACAGTACATTTTGAGAACGATAGAGCTCTATCAAGGCCAAAACTTGTTCGTTACTCCAGTTCATTATTGAAAATTACCTATTTTCGCAGCGCAGTACATTCATCCGTGACTTCCGCCAGAGAACTGGAAAATAATAATTTGACAACGCAGCAAAATCTCTGTGCAGTCCGGCTTCGCGTTTCCACCACTTCGATTCGGCTCGGCTTCCTTTGATCCGGACCGACTTTTGGTGATTCGCCGTTCGGCAAGCCGATCGCCTTTTTATGACGATCGGCAACACGTTTCCACAGATTCGGCTTTGCGGATCGGCTCTGCCGATCGTCTATGTCGATTTCGGTGGAAACGCGCCTTTAGATGTTTAATCATAAAGTATTTTGCATCCTCTTTTAGTAACAGCAGAACTAATTTAATTTATATTAGGAATATGCGATGTAAGTAAAAAAAAAAGAAAAGGATAACATAAATATATAAAAAGCCAAAATACAAACATCAATATTCCGTGGGAGACCAGCGTTTATTGCTACTTTTAACAATTTTAACAAAATAATTTTCATATTTAGTATGTGCAATATTAAAGTACCCCGGGAAGCCAGCTTTTCATTTTTCAAGACCTATTTAAAATTCATTAAATTCGCAAAGGCTTTTGTTAATAGTATTTGCTGTATTTATTTATTTAAGATCTAATAGTGTTTTACGTTCTAAAGCAGCAAACTTATATTTAAAATTCAGAATTTCACAAACTATTGAACATGCATTTGATAAATCGGTAATTTCCTGTTTCGGGCGATGCGTTTTGTGCGTAAGACAAAAACTACCTGCAACACTCTCGTTTCGGACGGATAAAAAATTATGGCATTTATTCCTCTCGTTTCGTGCGTAAAAAATAGTCCCATTAAGGTAGGTAATAAAATAACTATTACCGATTAAGTCCGAATTTATTAATTCATATTTCTAAGAAATTTCCTTATTTGCATCCGCTGTTAGCCATCAGGGTATGACCGAGTTAGTTTATAAGGGTGAGAATATCTTCATATTCATTATTTTTGTAAAAGCTATTTGTTGTTGTTGTTTTTGTTTTTGGCTTAAATCTCTAATTGGGTCAATTGCCAGTACTCCCCGTTCTAGACACAGCTTTCCCGGGCTTTGTCTATGTGGGAGTCTCCAGTAAGACGGGCATGTGCCCCTGATGGCTCCCGAAATTACGATTTTTCTTTCTTGTTTTGCAATAATTTTATCGATAAAAGGCCCAAAAAATGGAAGTCCGACGAGGAAGCTGCTACTGGTATCACGCATAACCGCTTTCTGTCAGTACTGCTCCTTCCTGCTGAGCGCGCAACCATCTTCCGCCATTAGGCAAATTCCCCGTGCGTGGGGCTCTCAGAAAGAAAACAGGTATAGGAATCTTCGTTCACAGCGCTTAGCCCCAGAAGAAGGACTCCATCGTTTGGCTTGAGTTTCTCCTTGATCCCCGATGGCAAAAGCTGTTGATACAGCGCCTTCAGCCGCCTTCCCGGAAAAAACTATGTAGTTTTCTTATCGCGAGCACTTCACTGATCGGAGGTCAAACAGGAACTGAACCGGCTATTTTATATTCGGGACATCGTTTCTCAATAGAGTGCCTTAATAAGAACCAGACCATGCGCTGGATCTGTACGAATCGGTCAAGTCCAGGGGCCCTTTTGACAACAAAGGATTATAAAGTCCTTCAAAAAAAAAAAGTCACACATGTGTCCCGAACGAAGCCAAAAATGATGTGGACTGTCTTTATAAAGCAAAAAAACGTGCACGGGAGGAGATACTACCAATTCCTGAAATCTACCGCCAAGAGGTAATGCAAGTTAAGGACGCTGGACTTGACTTTGTAGTTGAAGTGCCAACACTTACAAGCGTAAAAGGTAGATTCTAAAGGGCAGGAAAAAAAATTGGGAATTAAATGTTTACCAAAGAAAGAAGAGGTCCTCATACCCGAGCCAATGCAATACCTATTGCTCATAGACGACAGCCAGGAAGATCGGATATTGGTTTTTAGCAGTGATGGGGGACTTCTATCCCGAGGTTCCGAATTTTTTGTGGACGGGACATTTAAAAGCTGTTGTTCCCTGTTCGACCAATTGTATACAAAGCACGTTGATTTGGGAAGCACGAAAGTTAGCACAAGAATCGTGCTAGCCATCGCTTTTACAAAATTTAAACCAGAAAATGTCCATATTGACTTTGAAAGGGCAGCGATAACAGCTCTAAAACAAACTTTTTTGGGAGTGAAAATCAAAGGGTGCAATTTTCACTTCAACCAATGCCTGTGGCGAAAAGTGCAAGAGTTGGGTTTGGTTACAGGGTACAGACAAAATACAGCAATTAGGGAATATGTTCGTATGTGTGCAGCACTGGCACATTTGCCAAAAGAGTACATTAATGCGGCATGGCTTCTGATAATGGAAAACTTCTCACAAGAAGATGCCCTGGTGAGGTTCAATGATTATTTTGTGGAGCAATGGCTTGAGGATGGTGATTTTATATGGGTGTGCTACAAGGAGCGACACCGCACAACGAATTCGGTAGAAGGATGGCATCATCGACTGAACAACCGTGTTGGAAAAGCGCATCCAAATATTTATGAACTGCTTAAGATACTTAGTGACGAAATACGGTACTACGATATTGTTGTGAAACAAACTGAGCTGAATATGAATACTCCAAAGCGTGCAAAAAAGTACAGAGATTTAGACGAACGTATAAATATGGTTGTCGACGATTTTGTGCAAAGTAAAGTAAGCTTAGGCGAAACTTTAAGAAAATTGATGTATATAGTTAAACTTAAATAAAATGTAAATATTAGTACCTATGTATTATTTTCTTAAATTAGGTACTATATTATAGTGTATTTCATGCTTTTTTTCTCAAATGTGTGTAAATAATGATAATATCTAAGTATAAGTTTATTACTTCTGTATTTTTTGCCCATTTTACAGTCTATTAAATGATTTCCCAAATGTAAATTTTAAGAAATAAAAAATGTATACTGCATATAAAATTGTATTTCTCTATAATTCAACCAATCCTATGAGATGCTATGATAGAATAATATATCTCCAAGATAAAAATGGCTATTTTAAAGTACCTAAAAAAAGGTAGGTCCCTATATAGTTATTTACTTAATGACGATCAGTTGAAATCGCACAAAACGAGAAGGTACTGCAAATAGATTTTATTGCATATAAAGTGTAAGCCCGAAACGAGAAGGTTTTATGATCCCGCA
Source organism: Listronotus oregonensis (assembly GCA_019359885.1). NCBI lineage: Eukaryota > Metazoa > Arthropoda > Insecta > Coleoptera > Curculionidae > Listronotus > Listronotus oregonensis. The sequence continues at coordinate 37,799 of JAHBCN010006595.1, forward strand.
TAATTCTTGTTTTAACTTTAAGGCCGCTTTTGCCTTTATCATAAATATCCTAACAGATTTGTCAAAAAAATGTTAATAACTTTTTTGTTTTTAAGAGTATACGTATTTTAAATTTGTCTTTTTATTTTTACCTGTTTATCAGCTTAATCTCTTAAATAAATTTTGATCTCTATTCCTAAACGTTTCTGTTTGTTAAACTATACTATAGTTTTTAAATGTTCCCAAAAAACATGTTTATTATTGTGATATCGGGGCTATTTCGTAGAGCTCCATTCGGCTGCCCTGTTATATTTTTATATTCTGCCTATGGTAGTTCATCCAGAAGGGTATCTATTTTAAGGTGGGTTCAAACAGAAATTTAATTTAATTTAGCATTTAATTTTACTTAATTTAAAAAGTTAAATCAACGGTTTCATATTGAGACGTTCATACAGATGACCGAATTTAAAATTTAATTTAAAAGTTGGTCAACTTTTATCTTTTAGAATTAAATTAAATTAAATGATCGGTAATGCGCATGCTTGAGAAATCAGCTGGCAATTAATACCGAATTTTTTAACTTTTGAAGTTTTTTCAATATTTCAATTAGCAGCACAAATAATAATCAGCTGGTTGTTTACCTGTTTACCTGTTTTTTGTTATTTAGGTTGTGAATTTTGATTTAAATAAAATCAAAATGACATGTTTGTTTTGCGCAGACGCAAATAGACATATTTTATTGGTTAAATTTAATACTTTTAAGTTTCATAAATTTTTGTATGAACGAGGGTGGTAAAAATAAAATTAAACCATAAATTAGGTTAAATTAAAATTAAATTAAATTTCTGTTTGAACCCACCTTTATTTCAAAGCAGCTGTAGGTATCTTTTGCTGGTAAATTACGACTAAAAAAAGGCCCAATGATTTTAGTATTTTTATTACCACACTAGGTATGAGCCAATGTTCTTTATTGATAATAATAATGGTTTTATAACTTCTCGGGTTTTTATTAGCCCAAACTCGCATATAGTTCCTGGTTTGTCAGTCCACATTTTTTTTTAAATCTAGATTTCTACCCTGATTTCTGTTTTTAAACAGGAGACGAATTAAAAATGTATTTCTTTTTGAGCTGCCGTCAGTTCTGGTTAGACGAACTAAAAGAATACGAATCGGAATTATTTTATACTGATTCAAAGTCCCCTGGACGCTACCGAAACATCTTTTTCTTGAACCACAGCCTATATTTTGGGAGGAATCTGTAATTAAATTTCTTGAATTGTTACTAAAATAATTTAGCAGTGGACGACACTGCACCAGGTTCTTGCAACGGCGCGGCGCTTTTTATCATGTAAACATTTCTTTGTGAACTTAATCGAATTTTATTTTTTTTTCTGGGGGAAGTCAACTTTTTTTCGCAAATTTCAAAATATTTTTTTTTTACCAAAGTATTTCCTTTGAGGCCCATAGCATTTGGTAATATTTGGTGTGGATTCCATGATTCACTTTTAAAATTAAAAAAAAAATAAAATCCTAATTACGCCCTTGATATATTGCAACGTCAAGCTTGTCTTTCAGCAAGTTTACCATATAAAACTTTTAAATATAAATTTAAATAATGCTTAAATAAATTATACAAGTTGTTGTAAGCAAGTTCTCTAGTTTTATATAAACACTTAAGCTTAATGCAGTGTTATTATAAATTTACTATTAAATTTATAAATAAAATAAGTTTTTCAAAAGTTTTCCTGGATTATATTAATATTTAAAAACTTAAGCTAAAGTAAATTTTAACCTCTATAAACCCGAAAATGTGCAGCTGGATTACTGCAGATTTCTTCCAGAATTTGTGATAAGGACAATTTTCCACCAAAATTTTGTATACAGAGTGTCCAATTTTTAACACTTTTATGGGGTATATCTTTTAAGTGCTTTTAAAAAAGTAATTTAGGCGTCATGTGCTCTTTTTGGGTCAAACTTAAAATCGTCAAATTAAAAAAATGTCAATTTCAGAATGACCCTATATTTTCTTAGTTAACGGAAATACAGAAAAATATTTTACACAAAAGTTTCTTTATAATGATTGTTGAATAATTCACTCTTTTCAAAATAAGCATGGGGTCAGATAAAAGTTAATTACTTAGGACTTAATCTCATTTTCAAATGGAATACCCTGTAAATTTTAATCTAAACAGATAGCATATCAAATTATCTCTTTAACCATATAACCCATCATGAGTGATATTGGTTTTCTATGCGATTTATTTAAACTTTACTACTTAAACCACAGTAGGCTATGAAACAAAAGCTAATATTCTAGAAATTTTTTACTTGACATATTAATATTTGCAAGCAGAGTACGCTTGTTTTGTTCTAAATGCATGGTGGATTAAAATTATTTATGTTGTATTACTTGTTAAAAATTGTCTATGATGTTTCGTATCTTACTGTACTTACACAGTTATAAACGATTAAAGTATAAAAATATGCTTTGTAAAACTTTTTCACATTTTTTCTTATTTACCAAATGTTTCGAACTGGTAAATGGTTTTCAGTAAAAATATGCAAACCATCTCAACATCCAACGAGAAAAAAACCATCCAAAAATCTACGAAAAATATAAAATTTTTTATTATATATACATATATATTATATATATATATATATATATATATATATATATATATATATATATATATATATATATATATATATTATATATATATATATATATATAATATATATATATATATATATATATATTATTATATACTTATAAACTATAAATATATATAATATATCTATTATTATTATATATTATATATTATATATATATATTTATTAATTATATATATATATATATATATATATATATATATATATATATATATATATATATATATATATATATATATATAATATATATATATATATATATATATATATATATATATATATATATATATATATATATATATATATATATATTATATAAAATATAATATATATTTTATATATTTATTTATCATTTAAGTGTGCAACATATGGATTTTTTTATTAATTGCACAATTAAAATACAAATATAGCCGAGAGTTGGTGCATGTTTGATAATCATATTAGGTGCTTTAAGAACGGTTGCAAGTCAAACAGCCTACAGGGCAGGTCAAAAAATATAAAAATTGTACAATAGTAAAGTACCCCCATTTCAAAAAATTTAGCAAAATGTTATAAAGAAAAGTTGTTTAGAATTAAAAGAGATACCTAAAGAGCAAAACATGGCCTCCTAATATTTTTTTAGTAGGATTTATGTTTGTATATTATTTTTTAATAAACATTTAAAACAAGAATTTTGCACTTTATTAAGCCTTTTTTAATATGTATATTATCATTACTAATGTTTCAACTTATTAAAAAAAAAATCTAGAATTTTAAAGTTGTGTTTAATAACGTTGCGATTCCCTAAAAAATTTAAAATCTATGTTACTGTAACAAATATGCTTGAATTTAAACAAAGTTATGCGAAATTGATTTAATATTAAATAATTTATGAAAGTGTTTATGGTGGGAATATTAAAAAAAAAATTTAAGGGAAATTTTAAATGTTTAAAAAAAAGGAAATAAAATCCTAGAAGAATGTTTTGGTAATAAGGCATAACTTTTAATTCTGAACAACTTTTTTTTATAACATTTCGCTAAATTTTCTTAAATATTATTTTATATTTTTTGACCTACCCAGCTGTTTGACTTGCACCCGTTCCAAGTGCACCTATAATGATAATCGAACATGCACCAACTTTCGGAAATATTTGTATTTAGATTGTGCAATTAATTAAAAAAAAAATCTCATATATATACCGGGTGACAACGGAATCACTACCCAGCCTTTTATTTTTTTGAATACAAACATATAGCTTTCAAATTTAAGGATGCTATAATATATCATAAGATGCTGATTTGGGATATTATAACATGTCTCTATCACTTCCGGTTTAACCGGAAACGACATCAACTTTGATTTTTTCAATGGAATACACAGTATATTTTTTAAAATTTGGATTCTACGAATCATTTCTGATATAAAGTGTATTTTATGTCCTATACCTATCTCGGCTAGTTCCTGAGAAAATGGCGATTAAAGATGTCCAAACTACAGCATATTATGCAGTTTTATGGGAAAACAAACAAATGATATAAAAAATTATTATGTTTAATTTAATTTTTCTGAAGACTCTGTGGAGGTCATTATAAACTACTTCGGCTTTACCGGAGTGCGCGAAAATTGACTTTTCAATAATTACTTAAAATTTTGCAACACCCTATATTTTTTTAAATTTGGATTCTACGGGTTCTTCCTGATATAAAATCTGTATAATGTCCTATACCGATATTTGTTAGTTTTTGAGAAAATGGCGATTGAAGATGTCCAAACGACCGCATATTATGTAGTTATAGGGGAAACAAATAAACGTTAAAAACATTTAATATTTTTTAATTTAACTCTAAATTATTTTTTAATTAACTACTTAAATAAAAAAACTAATATTAAAATAACAAAATTGCTCCAAAGAGACGCCTGAATTATTTTAGGCTTATTAATTTTCTAACATTTATTTGTTTTCCCCTATAACTGCATAATGTGCGGTCGTTTGGACATCTTTAATCGCCAATTTCTCAAAAACCAACAAAGATAGGTATAGGATATTATATGAATTTTATATCAGGAATGACCCGTAGAATCCAAATTTAAAAAAATATACAGGGTGTTGCATTTAAATTTTAAGAAAATTATTAAAAAAGTCAATTTGCAGCACTCCGGTAAAGCCGAAGTATTTTATTATGACCTCCACAGAAAAAGTCTTCAGAAAAATTAAATTAAACATAATAATGTTTTATATTATTTATTTGTTTTCCCATAAAACTGCATAATGTGCGTAGTTTGACATTTTAATCGCCATTTTTAAAACTAGCGAGATAGATAGGATATAATTTAGATTTTATATCAGGAATGATCCTAGAAACCAAATTTTGAAAAATATAGAGGGTTATTAAAAACAAAGTTATGTCGTTCCAGCCAAACTAGTGGAGGTCATCTTATATATAATATGTTATATAAAATTTGAAAGCCATATGTTTATTCAAAAATGAGGTGGTAGGGCACCTTGTATTATATTATATATATATATATATATATATATATATATATATATATATATATATATATATATATATATATATATATATATATATATATATATATATATATATATATATATATATATATATATCTATATATATATATATATATATATATATATATATATATATTATATATATATATATATATATATATATATATATATATATAAAAAAATAAAACAAAATGTATAATTAAACAATATGCATTTTAATTTTAAATAAAAGTATTGTATTTAAAGTACGTTTAGCAAAATATTAAAAAAAAAATATAAATAAATAAACACCCTGTATTTCGGAAACGAAGGCCTAGATAATAGATTGTGGCTGCATTTAGTTTTGTTGAATTTGAAATTGAAAGTGTTTTTCATAATAAGTTTTTTAATTTATATCTCTTACAGGTTAATAAATGACGTGTTGACTAACCATACACAATTTTCCCTTGGAAATGTCATATTACCCTCTTGTTGAATAATTACGTGACCAGAAGTGCAATTATTGAGTAACCGTCAATCAAATAATTCCACAGGGGAATTCCCTATTGAAGGACAGCATTGATTTAGCAATTCTCATTTCTAGTTGTTATATTGAGAACACTGCGGACAGATAATCTGGATTACTAATGACTAATCTAGTCCACGGCAATTACCAGCTTTCGCTGCCTTATATCAGCGTTTCCCATTTATTGGTGTGAACATGTCGATAGATTTGCATTATATTTGGTAATATGTCTTTTATATTGTAAACCAAAACTAACTAGCAATAAGATGTGTAACCTTAAATTTAATACACATTTTTTAGTTAATAAATTCACAATGATATAAATCATATTTATGAGCAAGTGTTAAAAAGTCAATATAAATAGTGAAGCCAGGTGTTGGTATTGAAGTAGAATGATAGGAGCGATCCTCTAGGCACCTAGTGACAAGGGGCACCAACAAACAATTTCCAGCCACAAATATAATTTGGTTAAGTTGTTAATTTTCTAACTTTGCATGTAGCTGATATCCCAAATTACATAACATTTCTACACAAAAAAAGTATACCAAGTCGATCTGTGCACTTCAGCCCATTTTTGACTAAAATTATTTAAAAAATTATCATATAATCGATCAAAAATAAATTTAAAAAAATTTAATTGAAAATTATCAGTTGATGGCCATCAATTAACTTTTTTTTCTTTGTCATTTTTGCGTTAACCTTCCAAATTATAATTTTTTTAGGGGTGTATTAGGTATCTTTTTTTTTTGGTTGGCTTTCATATAGCAATTAATAAGGTTTTAAAATTTCTTGCACAAAAACGTATTGTTAGTCGATCTTTGTATACATATTCTTTTTAAATAAAACCATTTTGAAAATATTATGTTCATCAAATATAAAAATAATTAAAATGTGACAAAACTTTAATATCATTTATTCATTAGATTGTCAATTTTTCTTTGTTATTGAGTATAAATATAATACATGGTCCAAAACATTTCTAGCACGTCTTATTTGTAATAAAAAATAATATTATTTACTTTAAAATCTATTAAAACTCCTTTAGTTTTTTAAAATGTGTTCAAAGAAACCTCCGTTTTTCCACTCATTCTGTCTTTACGGCTTTTACTTTGCGATGCCCAATGACTTTTAAAATTGTTTCGTATCATATCATTTCCCGCTAGTGTAATTTTCTGAATATGATCATAAGAGGGGAGGGGTAAGGGCTAAAATATGGATTTTGTCTTTTCTCAAAGCTAAGCATCTCAAGAATATACTCCCAAAATTTAAAGTCGATCGGAGCAAAACTCCCGAAGTTATTGACTAATTAGTCTCCTCTCTTTAAAAAAAAGTCTTTCTTTATCGAAAATATACAAACTTCTTTACCCCCAAAAGGGCGTTAGTTTTTGTAAAAATTCGCAGTTTTTGCTTTGAATGACCACCAAAAATGTTTAAATGAAAAAAAATGGAAAACGTTGGGGGCAGGTTTAAATGATACTTCAACTAAATTCTAATGGATTTGGATTTCGGATAATTTTCAGCTGAGATACAGTGATCACCACAAATCGTCTATTTTCAAAGGCGCCTTGGGAAAAGCTCCGTCACCGGCTTGTTAATTAATATTTTTTAACAAAAAAATTTGGAAAATGTTAACCTTAGATCCAACTATCAGATGTTTAAAATTTGTCAGTCGTATACGAGGTTTGTCAAAAAATGTGTTTTTTGCTCCAGAGCAAAGTACCTTCGCTTTTGACAACATCCAAAATTATTAAAAATAAAAAATGTTTAGAAATATTTTTTAAATATTCAACCCTATTTATTTACAATAAAACACATTTTTCGGCAATTTTTCTGCGATAATATTGAAAATGTAAATTTACACATTAATTTATAATTAATCTAGATAATTTGTCATTTTTTAAAAGTGATATTAAAAAAAGGCTTTGAGAACTGTCAAAATGACGAAAATTCAAAGAAACATCAACAATTGCATTTTAAAAAGTGGTACGTTATAAACACGGACACACTGTTTATGTTATTTTTTAAAACTGTAAAATTTTGAAAAATCGTTTATTATAAAATCTACTAATCGGCTATAAAAAAAGGTTACAGAAGTGACATAATCTGTAAATATTTCTTCTAATTTTCTTTATCACCGTCATCAAATTTTTCGTTGAACGAGCTGTTTCGCTATAGGGTTAATTACACAGGTCCACAAAAAAGTGCTGTGTGCTGGGTGTCGGACTTAGATTTTCCGGCGTTTTTTTTTTCGCTGAACACGAAGCTAAAGTCAAAATTGCGAGTCAAACAGCATAAAATCGAAAAAACCCCAAAAAACCGACATGGTTTATTTGCCGGTAGAAACCTGCTACCACTGAATGTTTGGACTACGACTATATAAACTATATAGTCCAAGAGTCAGAGCCAAAAAAATATCTGAATTTATTAGGCCTGGTTTTTTGTCAGCTGATTATAATCATAATTTGCAATAATATGCTACGGTCAAGCGGATATTAGAACATGTGTCTCCGGTGCGCGGTTAAACATGTCATGACTACCGACATAATAAAATTAATTTATTAAGGCTAAAACTCATTTATTATTTAATAATATAGTCAGTAGTAGTTTCTAAAAAAAAATCACGCTTAATAAAGGAATTGCACCCTTATAAACCTCGCTAAGCACACTACAGCTGACTGACCAGCTGTGTCCCCATAGGACGTTGACTGACTATCATAATTTTGATTTATATATAAAAAAACAAAAGTTTATAAAGTGTCAGCCTTAATAAATTAATTTTATTATGTCATGTCATGACATGTTTAACCGCGCACCGGAGACAGTAGCATTTTTTGCAAATTATGATTATAATCACCTGACAAAAAACCAGGGTTAATAAATTCAGATACTTTTTTTGGCTCTGCCTCTCCGTCTAATAAGAGATACAAAACATTTCATGAAACAAAAAAAGAGAGCCGTTTAAATTGTTTATAAAAAAATTATATAAACATTTTTGATAGGATAAATAAAAACAAAAAAATTTAGTCCATAATAGGAAAAAAAATTATCAATGGGATGTTTGGGGTTTTTTAATAATAAATTGTTTATTTTATTTATTTGAATCCCAAATCACTTAAGCGTTGCATAAAAAATCCTTAAATAAAAAAAAATAAATTTCAAATTTTTTTCAGAGGTATGCCTTGAAAAAATCCTGAAAATTCGTTTTTTTATAACTCAAAAAATATTGCATTTAAACAAAAAGGTTATAACTTAAATTAAAGGTCTTGTAAAAACACATAGTTTATGTTATAATAAATTTTGTGTATCTTTTATAGTTTTTAAGACATTGACGTTTTAAATTAAAAAAAAAATCGTTAATATCTGAAATTACGCTTTTTCTTGATTATTTGCTGTTGACCCCCAATTTTGACTTTAGATTCGTGTTTAGCGGAAATAAATACTCCAGTAAATCCTAGTCCGACATCCAGCACACACCACTGTTTTTTGTGGGCCTGTGTTATTTTCAATTACCTAAGAATATCATTTAAAGGTAATAATAAAATAATAAATAAATATTGGATGTAAATTTAATTTATAAGAAAAAGTAGAAAAAAAAAACATTACTTAAGCAAATCTGCAAAATAAACATCATTTTGTATAATACACGAATAAAAATACTTTATAAATAATAAAAGTGTCCCAGGACTATCAAAAAATTAAATTTTTGCATTTTTTCTTTATAATTTATTTATGATCAATTTTTGCTATCCAGATAAAGGACCTAACTCCCCAAAGTGTCAGACTCCACTTATAAATGATTACGTAAAGGAGAAATGTCAATAGTGAGCACCTATTAATCACATAAATCCACAAGTGGATTTCGGATTGGGGCATTGTATTGATTTAGTAATTATTCGTCATTTCCAGTTGTTATGTTGAGGGCATTTTGAACAGACAATCCGGATTAATTATGACTAATATAGTGCATAATAATTACCAGCTTGTTAACATTCTAACACCCCCTTATCCGTGCATTATTAAGTTAAGTTTGTGGGAGTCATGTACGATGATATTTTGCAAGAGATCCGGCGTAATTTGTAAGGTATATTGACTTAATGACGGGATATATTTAGGGGAAGCGATGATTTGGCAAAACGTTATTTTAATTTCTATTTACGTTTATAAATCATAAGTAGTTTGACAATACTTTTCTCTTTTTCTCAATTTGAGAAGAAAAACTTGGGTCTAAAATTAAGGAAACATTACGAACAATAGCCTAGTTTAAACCGCGAGGGGGTGGGCGGGGAAGAGTGATATATAAGTAGGGAATAAATACCCGAGCTGCACCCAAATAGTGCACGATGACGTCATATGACCTTGAATGGCCACGTGTGCGATACGTCATATCACCCCCCTCCACTTGACCTTGAACTGACTGGAGGGGGGTGATTTATGTATCGCACACTGCATTCAAGGTCATATGACGTCATCGTGCACTATTTGGGTGCAGCTGGTATTTGTTTACTTGACCTTGATAATAACTGCATGCATGCTCCTTCCACTCTTTGCTTTTCGACCTTGAACTTTGTTAAGCAGGCGTGCCTTTCCACTCTTCAATT
>JAHBCN010006596.1:0-48069 GCA_019359885.1 Listronotus oregonensis
TTACATAAAACACTAAAGTTAAAAAAAAATTACGTATACCCCCTGTTTCACTTCGTTAGAGTGATTAGAATTCTGGTATAAATATTGTCCAGTGTAGGTAGGTTTCTGTATCCGGAGGTTTGTATATGTCCATTATTTCGTTTGACTAAAACGTCAAAAAGGGGAAAAAAAAAAGGGAGTGTGCCATGCTACTGGATCACCCGGTATATTTTATTAATTGTAGTTGCGGCCATTTTGCCAGGCATCCCTACTGAAACCCCTATTCTACTCTTATATATTAAATAAAAAATTGATTTTAATAGGAAAAAAACAGATACCTGAAGTTTAAAAAAGGGCCAGATCTCCTCCATTTGTACTTGAACCTAAAAATATTTCTACCCGGGGTAAAGTAAATGGTTGTCCGTAACTAATTTTTCCCTTCGTAGACGACTAAAAATGTAAAAAAGACTAGTTTCATGTAAAATTATGCATACATACCACAAACTTCATGCTTCACTCACAATTACTTTTTAAAACCCCTAACAAAAAATTTGTGTTGTACAAAAAAAGTTTAAGTAAATCAAATTTAAAATACATTTTGTTTCGTCAATATTAATAGGTAATTGTCTCGAAACCCCGCCTCCTCTCCGATTTTGACCAAATTTGGTATACAGGGATTTTTTAAGATGCTGATTCAATTTAAAAAAAATTTTTTTTCACCGTTTTTTTTTCAGATATTCATTATTAAAGTTAAAAATCAAGCTAACCTTATTCACACTATTCCTTTTTTTTTGAAAATTCTGGTTTTTTTACACTAAATTGGTACACAATATTTCAAAAACACCTTTTAAAAACTTGTTTTTTTCTTTATTTTACATTTAATTGCAAGGCTCCACTTTCACCACCCAACGTGGCCTCAACCATACACATTTAAAGGTTTTATAAGCAAATTGGCCCCTGCCTTTGAACTAAAAAAATTCGAAATTTTAAATTTAAAAAAAAAAAAATTTTAATAAATAGAAATACAAGGTTTTAAAAGGTGTTTATAAAAATTTTCCCCCTTTTAAATGTAAAAATAAAAAATTTGTACAAAAAGGGGGGGAAAATAATGAAAATGAGGTGGGTTTTTTATTTTGGAATTTGATAATGAATATCTCGAAAACAAAATGTCGAAAAAAATTTTTTTAGATTTGCCCCAAAAAAAAACCCAATACCAAGACAAAAATTTTTAATGTTAAAGAAAAACCCGCAAAGGGTTTTTTAAAAACTGGGTGAAATGTTTCCCCTTTAAAACAAACCCCAAAAAAAATTTCCCCTTTTTAAATTAAAAATTTAAAAAGGCCCCGGGGGGTGGAATAAAATTCTTTTAAAAAAGGGAATTTAATAAAATTTTATAAAATTTTTTAAAAAGATTAATTACCCCTTTTTTAAAAGGGATCCGTTTCCCAAAAAGGATCGAGTCCTTATATTTCAAATTTTAAAAAATAAATCGGTTTGTAAATGCCAAAACCCCCCATTTTAAATACGCCATTTAAAATTTTTTCCAAATTTTCACTAAAATTAAAATTTTTTTAAATTTTGACCCAGCACCCTAAAAACCCCCTTTTTTGAAACAAAAATTATAAATGCCATAATGCGCCATTTTACCATTTCCATTTTAAATTTAAAATTTTTACCTAAGATTTATTATCAGCATTACACTGATTTTTTGAAAAATTTAAAAAGGAACATACCTAAAGTAATTTTTAACCAAAATATGTTTTTTTCAGGTCCAGAAAAACAATATTATTAAAATTTTTAACTAACTTTGTAGAATTTCCCCAAAAGACATCTTGTGACCGGTTTCGATCATATCAGATCTCATCAGACAAGCTAGTCAAAGGTAAAAATCTCTAAAAAATCCCCAAAACCTTTTTTAGTACGCATTGAAAAATGGGGAAGAGTAACAGATGGCAACGCCATCCCCTTCCATTCATTTTGCCAGAAAAAAAAAAAATTTTAAAAATTTTTTTTTTTTTTAAAAATAGAAAAGTGGTATTAAAAAAAGGGAATAAATTTTTTTTACATTTATCCCCCAAAGTTTTAAAAAGATCGATCTTTTAATTTGTTATCCTTGAGATAACCCTTAGGTAATTGTAAATGGGACATTTTATTATTTTTATTTCGGATGTCTTACAAAAATAAATTTAAAATTTTAATACATTGTTTTATTCCGTAAGCAGAGAAATTATTCAACGGTACTTGTAAAACTTCCTGTAAAATTACAATAAAATGTCCCATTTATAAGTTGCTTGAGGTTATCTCAAGAATCACATTTAAAAACCTTCTGAAGATTTTTGAAATAGGAACAGGTCAAAATACCATATTTAAATTTGAAGAATATTTACCAGAGTTACAGAGCTTCAAAATGAGGCTAAAATGATATTTCGTGGCTTAAGCTCTGTGCTAAGATCTTTGACGCTTGATTTATCACCTGGATTATTAATCCAGGAAACGAACCATTTTGCCTGGCAATTTTTTCAAAATGCATTGAATGACTTGAAATTTTGACAGTAGATAGGGAATAATCCAAGGAACAAAATCTATATCATGCCGAAGGGCGCCTTTACCTTGTGGGTGGTTGCCAAACCATATCGGGGCGGATTTTTTTTTGTTTTGATCACAGGACCCGATAGAAAAATAATTTTCAAGAAAACAATGTTCTATGCATTTTTGTTGTGAAGTGCATACTTTTCGAGTTATTCGCGATCGAAAGTCGAAGTGTTTCGTCGATAAAATCAACGTTTTTAATCGGTTTTTGCAAATGACTCAATAAGTATGTAAACTGTAAATAACAAAATTTTAGCTTTAAAAAAAAACAAATAAAATGATTTTTTTTGTAAGTGCTGTGGGACCAATACAAATCAAGTTGTGGTTTGTTAAATGTTAGCTGTTATTCATCAAACACAAACTTTCAGTTTCAAAGGCAAATAACGTACAATCTACGTATTTTTCGAGAATAAATAATAATAACTTCTTTGAAGCATTTGTAAAGACCTTTTATGTTATGTTTATGATTAGAATAAGGTAAGACCAAAATTTTTTGACTGCAAAAATCTTCGAAACCAAACCCTTTATTACCACCCTAATTAAAATGAGACGTACCCCCTTTTTCAATTCTCTTTAACTATACATCATAAATACATTCTAAAATTTTAACCAATCTAAATTGCTTATTTCACAATTTTAAAAAATTATCTTTTTTGAAACTAAGGGAGATATGTAAAAATTACTAAGGTATCAAGTTGTAGATTTTTAAATTACAAATATTTTTTTTTTTTATTATATGACGAAAATTAAGTGAAATATATACGTTTAAAACGTGTATGTGTAGACGTTCACTACCTTGCCTTTTAAAGTCAACCCTTCAAAAAAAGTAAGGGTTTTAAACAGTTTTAATATATAGGATCTTATAGTTCTTAAAAAAACCAACAAAATAGTTTTTTAAAAAACTTACTATCACAAAAACTTAAAAAATTACGCTTAAAAAAACAATTTTTTGGTTCCTTCTAAAAGCGATTCGATTCATTCTTTTTTTAAATCCGCGGTTTTGTACTTTTTTTTCATTGTAAGATTGTAAGGGATGCATTTTTGAGAATTAAAAAATTATAAAATTAAATTAGTAATACTTTTAAGCAGTCACATTTTTTAAATACAGCTCTGTGACAATATGTTAATTTTTCTAGGGTAAACAATTTTTTAAAATAAATCATAAGAAGGGTTGATTTTCAAGGATTGAAATAAATTAAATAATGTTTTTAAGAACTAAATACTTATTTTTTAATATAATTTATATAAATGCATCGTTTCAGAAATACAGGGTGTTAAAAAAAAGAAGCTAAAATTAATTGCTTTTAAAAGTATATCACCCTGTGGTTTTATTATTTTTTAATTGATTTGTATATTTCACTCATGTACATATTTTCCCATAAGAGAAGTGGTATTATGGAAAAATTACACCGGAAATTTCACGTCCTCTAGGCAACGTGGTTTTTCCACTTGCTGTTAAATTGACAATACGAAATTTTTAAATAATAATGACGGTTTGTTAAATTAATATTTAATTTTAAGTTAATAAACTTCATCTACGTTTTTGATTCGTGAAATATTTTCCCTAAATACCGCTCGTGCTTTAAAATTAACCAAATGTTTTTTTACTCATGCGTGTTTTCTTTAAAAATTTTACTCGTCCCTCGGACTCGTGAAATTATAAGAAAACACACTATCGTGAAAAATTATCGGTAATTTTTAAGCACTCGTGGTATTACCCCCGATAAAACAACTTAAAATACAACTATTTTGCCTCTTGATTTTTTTAAATTTTGCTTTGCTTTTAAGAAAAAAAATTTTAACCGATTTTTTTTATACCTTTTTGAAAAGTAGAAGTTTTACTTTGTCTCTCGAAAAAAACCGAAATAAAAAAAAAGTTGTATTTTAAGTTGTTTTATCAAAATAATGTTTTTCTGTTAGTTGAGGATTTGCCGCTATTATGTTTTAAAAAGTTTTAATTTACCATTTTACATACCAGTTGGCAGCAGATTTTGCAATTAGTTTGTAGGTATAGTTGCATCAATATAAAAATGAAAATTCGGTTCTTCTTAAAAGGAAAAAACAACATAAAAAGTAGCCGAAAAGTATTAAATTTAAACTAGAGGCCGTCTTTGCTTTTTATAATGTGCCGCTTCCCGCACGTGTCTGTAATAGTAATATAATAGACCATATTAAAAGCCAACAATAAAAATTAAATTTTTGGTACTTTTCATTTTAAAAATGATCCAACTATATATAGTGTACAGGGTGAGTCAATGATGACGAGGAGTAATTTAATGCCTTGAATATAAGATGTGTAGATAATGTGCTTATGTAAGTATAAGATATATGGTTAAATAGTATGTAAACGATATTTTGAATTAGACAGGGCACGTCCATAAAGTATTAGGGTGTTACAAAAGTATTTTTTTTAAATTTAAAATAGAATATCTATACCTACTCATATTTTTACAATTTTGGATTCTATTTATTTAACTCTAGAAATTCCTATACCTACTTCATATTCTATACCCAGAAAGTTACGTAGGTATAAGAATATTGCCATTTAGGATAGTTTGTGTATACTTAATTATTATGGAAAAAGTTAAAAATTGGTAAAAAAATTTAAGAATGAACATGTCTAGAACTAAACATTGGAAATAATAATGTAATGATAAAATTAATATGTGTGTTCCATTTAAAAAATATGTCTTTTTATCACCACCTTGTGCACTGTGCAGACATAAAAATTAGTTTAAAAAATGTGTAACATGTACCTAAAAATAAAAATCGAAGGGTCCAAGCATTTTTATTAAACTTCCGATCTAATATTTAGTGAAATTATCCCATACATTACTAATGCAGTGTATATTGAAATTAATTTAATTGAAATAAACCAAAACAACTCAGACAAACAGAGACAAAACGAGACAGAGAGACAAACGTTTGTCTCGTCTCGCTCGACTGTCTCGTCTCGTCTTGAAATATATTATCTCGAAATTTTGAGACGAGACGAGACAGGTTTATCTCGTCTCGTCTCGTCTCGCGGCAACTCTAATTTTTATATTCCACAAGCGGAGAAATTATTAAACGGTACTTGTAAAACTTTCTGTAAAATTACAATAAAATGTCTCATTTATAAGTTGCTAAAGGTTATTTCAAGGATTACATTTAAAAACCTTTTAAAGATTTTTGGGATAAAGTTCAAAATAATGTTCCTTAAGGGGTTTAATGTTGTTCTGTTTAAGTTTGAAAAATATTTACCAAAAACTAATTTCGCTAAGAGTTACAAAGCATTAAAATGAGGCTAAAATTATATTTCGTTTCTTGGACTCCACGCTATAATCTTTGACACTTGATTTATTACCTGGATTATGTAGTATCATTCAAATCGTATTTGTAAGTATAAAAACTAAAGATGATGAGGATTCGTGATCCGATAAATAGGAATCGATTTTTTGAATTCGATTCCTTTTTTCTCTTAAAAAGGGAAGGAATCGTAATTCATATTGAAGATTTGAATCCTTTACGAGGATCCGGATCCGTAAATCGATTCCTTTTTTGAAAAATACGCCCCAGCTCTGGGGCTATTCGATTAAAAAATATCCATCCCAATATAAAAAGAACTGTCATTAAGGTACCCTTTTGATTTAGCGTAGTAACAAAACCCTAGGAAATTTTGCAAAAAAATCTCTGTGTGCCATTAAGGACCGCGCACATTTCTTATGGGAAGTGGCCCCCGGTAAAAATGGCTAAAATCGGTATATATTTTAGCTTTTGTCATCCTGAAGAAAAAAGTGTCAATGGGCACGAAGCTCCATTATGTGTATTTTGGCTCCCACTAAGCTCAAAAGCTCCACCGATCGATCATTTCTTATGGGAAGGAATCCCGGTGAAAATGGCTAAAATCGATATATGTTGCAGCTTTTTTTGTCCTGAGAAAAAAATTTAATGTCAAAAAGCTCCATTATGCCTATTTTGGCTTCTACGGAGCTCCAAAGCTCCACAGATCCATCATTTCTTATAGAAACTGGCCCCCGGTAAAAATGACTGAAATCAATATATGTTGTAGCTTTGGTCATCCTGCGAAAAAGTCTCAAAGGACATGAAGCTATGTTATGCGTATTTTGGCTCCTATGGAGCTTCAAAGCTCCACAGATCGATCATTTCTTTGGAGAAGGGACTTTGCTGAAAATGGCTAAAACTAATATATGTTGTAGCTTTTTTCGTCCTGAGAAAAAGTCTTAATGGGCACGAAGCTTCATTTTGCGGATTTTGACTTCTCCGGGCACAGATCGATCAATATTTACAAATTCAAAAAGGTCATATTTCAATTGTCTAATGCATAGTAATATAAAAAAGTACAAAATTATATATTTTAAAGTAAACAGGGCTTTATTTTTGAATTTCTTTGTACTTTTTTAAAAAACGAATATAGCCAGTTCGTGTATTTTTTCGTAGAATTCAACAACCTAATCAGAAAAACATTTGAAACAAAAACAAAAGAGTTACAGCACGAGTGACATATTTTTTTAATGGTATACCCCGTATATTTTTATACGAGGTATTCCATAATAGATAGAGATTTTCACAAGGAATTCGGTGATATAGGGGTTGCTGAGTTTATTTCCTGCGGTTTTACTGCAATTGTCTAAAAACTTCATGATACTATAAGGATAGTTTCACCTGGCTGCCACAGGTTCCAGGTGTTTAGTTGTCAAAGTCAAGAATTTTAAAAAAACGTTTATAACTTTTTGAAGTAGTTTTATAATAAGATTTTGATCAAAAGAACGGCTTCAAATAATATTACATGCTAAAAATGATATGATATATCTATTTCTAAACCAAGCAGCAAAACTACAATAAACGGAAAAAATTAAAATACAATACGAGGTAAAATATGGTGGTAATAGGAACACTTATAACAAAAACTCGCCGATATTATTTGAGGTTTTTGGTTAAGACGATTAATTTCCTATTTATTCTCTTATTTCTTCCGTGTTTGTGTTCCCATTTTGGTAAACGACATTCTTCAAGTGACTCCATAGAAAAGTTTTCAAACTTGTAATATCTGGACTATTAGGTGGCAATCTAATAGTGCCATAACGTCCAATCCACTGATTGTATCGGCGATTGAGATACTGCACAACTTGACGAACAGCATGGAGCTGCGCTCCGTCTTGTTGCAAATTATCTTGCGATACGTTTCGAGTGGCAATTCTTCTAAAATGTCCTCAATATCGTTTTCAAGAAGATTGAGATATCTTCATCCAGTCAAGGATCCCTTAAAAAATATTGGCCCGACAATTCTATTGTTAAGCACACCACACCAGACATAAAGAGAAGAACTCCTTTGGTATTTAATCTCTTGAAATTTCCTGGTATTTTGTCTTGCCCAGTTGTACGTATTGCGTCGGTTAAACTTTCCCGATGTAGTGCATCCGTCCAAAGAATCGTTTGAAACAGGGTAGGATCGTTATCTTGTTCATTGATTAAAATTAGGGAAACAAATTGTTCACGTGTTAAATGCTGCACTGGAAGCACGTGATATGAAAGAAACTTAAAATATTTCAGTGTTCTCTGAACCGTCGCATAGGTTACTCTTCTTCTTGCAGGACCATACCTCAAGTCTCTAACTGCGTCAGTAATTGACTTCATGGGATACAAAGTAAAATAATTTAGAATAGCTCGATCCCGGTTTCCTTTTCTCATTGTGGTCCTTTTTCTAATAGGTAACAATTTTTTTTCTTCGAATAAGACCTTCTGTTTTAAAATCGTTTTAACTGATATGTTTCGGTGGAAATTTGCAACACATCTTCGTTGTGTTTCCCTGGCGTTTTCTCCACATTTATAATGAAAAGTTATAATTTGAAGCCGTTCTTCCTATGAAAACCTCATTATAAAACTACTCCAAAAAATTATAAACGTATTTTTAAAATTCTTGACTTTGACAAATTACCTCCTGTGACCGATGGCAGCCAGGTTTTTTTCAGGTGAAACTATCTTTAGAGCGATGAACACACAGCGGTTTTGCCGACTCGGCGGCCGACTCGGTGCCGGTCGGCCCCTGTATTCAAATGACAAAACACACACAGCGCCGATTTACGCCTGACGGCGAGAGCCGACTCGACACCTCGTCTTTCACAAAAACGCGTGCGGTTTTATAGACGCGGCGGCCTTGTTTACATTGTTTCTTATGTCCACTGTCTGACACGTCGATTTGTCAGTCGTTTTTGGGAGTTTTTGATTAAAAATTCGACAAAATGACTAAAAGTTATATATATTGAAAAATTAATACATGAAATTCAGAATCGTCCAGCATATGGGACGCTTAACCGATTATAGTGATAAAATCAAAAGGAAACAGTGCTGGGAAGAAAGTACTGGGATTTTTGGTTTTGAGGATGACCACTTTGGACGATAAAAAAAATTAGTATGTTAATTATTTTTTTTATTTATTAGATACAAGTAAATATAAAATAATTCTGCATTTAAATTAGTCACTTGTTTAAATTTGTAAAATAATGTGCATATTTACTCTCGCTGACAGTGCCCTGGCATTTCCCTATGGTGTATGGGGTTGCAAACTGCCCATACTGTGGCTGTGTGGTACATTGGTGTCACGAAATGATTCTTCACGCGTTCCATCTCTTATTCTTACAAAATTATGTAATACACAGGTAGCTTTAAACAATACTTTAACCAAATCAATGTCAACATCTATAGGTCGATGAAATATTCCCATTGTTCGCTAAGATTCCAAATGTACATTAATATATCGTCGGGCAATGGACAATCGGTTATTGAAAATTTGTTTATTTCTGTTAAATATTTTCACCGTATGGTCTCAGCAAATTTTCAGACAATGGAAAGTTCATCACCCAAAATTACATACGGAAAATACTCAGCTGAATTTGGTAAGCAATGGGGTGGAATTCCTAAAAATTCTCACATAACGTCAAAAAGAATGGATTTTAAAAATTCCTCATCCTCGATTTGCCGTAAGATCCCACTTATGTAGAAAGAATAATTGGCGTCGCACATAGCAAATAATACAGTAGAAAAATCCCTTTGAATTAAAATACATGGAACCGCTATTGGGTGGCTGTTTAGTTTGGATGTGCTTTCCATCGATAGCACCAATGACGTTAGGAAAATTTGCATATTTTTTAAATCCTGTTGCTATGTCTAAGAACTTTTGAGTAGTTAGTGGAGGTATAGAACTCCAAGACGCCCATATTTCTTCACAAACTTCTTTAATAAACAACTGCTAGTCGACCTTCCTACTCGAAATGTGGGTTAACTCAGTTAGCGAACATCCAGTATTAGATATCTGAAAAACACAAATATTATCTAATAAAGAAAGGTTTATTTGCTTTTTTTAGAAAGTAATAATGTCTTAGTAATTAATGTTTTTTAATATTTACGGAGACATCTAAAAAAAGTGGAAGAACGTTCGAATCGGTTTACAAAAACATTCAAGAGAGAAAAGGCAAGAGTGGAGACGGAGCTCACAAAAAAACTCCTACATGTATTCAACAACTGGAATTTCTAGGGACACGAGGCACCAAAAAGGACAGTCAGTTCATTCATTAGAATGAAAAGCTCGCATCATCATCAGTTCAAGAAGAACATGAAAACAAGAAGAAGATGATGGTTCAAGAAGCTACATCTCCACCTTCAACCAAAGCTTTTTCAGAAATGTTTTAGGTGAACGCGCAACCCAGATCTGGGCAAAAAAAGACTACACCCTGTTGAAGAAAAAATTTTGATCATTGGACAGTTACGAGAAGAGAGCAAAAATGGACCAAGCGAACGAAAGGAGACGATAATCGTTACTTTTTGCTTCTTTGGTGAATCTTCATCATTACCCGATATTTAAAATCCGTTGCAGAATTGAGTTTATGCAAATTATTAGCAAGTACGAAACTATGAACCAGCAGCACCACCATACATTTACAAATTTACAAACTCCATTCAGGTCTTCACAGCAACATCAATCGCAACAACAGCCACAAACGTATATCCCCATCCACTCAAACTGCATCACAGCAGTATCCGTCAGAACTTTCGTGACTCAATGCCAACACCATCCCCAACCGAATCCTGCATCCTATTATTCTAATTTTGGAGAAAGTGATGATTCACAAGTCACAAACTCATAAATATTACAAAATTATGATTACTGATTTATTTATTTGGTGTTAACACAAAAAAATGTTTATTGTATTACTTTCGAGATTTCCTAATAATAAATATAGCATATCTAATCTTATAACATTTTTTTTAACTTACCGAGGGTTATGACCAATTTTTCTTCTGGTGGAATGGATGTTCTCATACGCGTATTTTTCTTTTGTTATTTTTCTTTTATACAATTAATAGTTCTCAAAAGAAGCCATTGACATACGAGTATAATTAAAAAAAATTCTTCATCCTTTCGAACTTCAGCAAACAAAGTATAAAAATGTCCTTTGGCTAAACGATCATTGACAATTGGATGCACCCACATTCTCCGATTCTTATTTTGCATTCTCCCTTTTCCTGCGCAAATACAGTAAACACGAAAGTATTAGTTTTAAATCGTCATCCATATCTCAAGTTGACACTGGTTTGCGAAGTTCTGCCTCGCCGGGTCAACAAATTCCTGTGTCCAAGCAAGCTCCGAGTCGGCCAAACGATGTATGTGTCATCGCGCCGAGAAACGGACGAGTCGCCCCGAGTCGCAAAAACCGCTGTGTGTCATCGCTCTTATAGATCATGCAGTTTTTGAGCAGAACCAGGAAATAAACTCAGCAACCCCTATATCACCTAATTCCTCGTGAAAACCTTATCTGTATATAAATATACGGGGTATTCCATTTAAAAAATACATCACTCTTCCTGTATTTTTTTGTTTTGTGTCAAATGTTTTTCTGATTAGATTATTGAATTCTACGGAAAAAAGATAGACGAAATGGCTTTATTCGTTTTTTAAAAAAGTACAGGGAAGTTTAAAAAAAAGCCCTGTTAACTTTAAAATGAATAACCCTGTACACGTTCTTATGCTTTTGGGTCACTTTTTTAAACCTAATGTCAAAAAGTCAATATAGACAATGGACAGCTGTCAACTAACTGTCAAGGAGTAATAAGCGGTCGAAATTGATAAAAGTAATTTCTTTTTTTATTTTTCAGGTCGCTGACTTCAAATCTGATGTCGCAAAATCGATATTGACTATTGACAGCTGTGAACTAACTGTCAAACAGCGATTAACAATCAAAATTGGTAAAAATAAATTTCTTTTTTTATGTTTTTAGGTCGCTGAATTCAAATCTAATGTCAAAAAAACGATATTCACTACTGACAGCTGTCAATAAACAGCGATTAGCAATCGAAATTGATAAAATAAATTTCTTGTTTTATGTTTTTGATCTGTGGAACTTTGGAGCTCCGTAGGAGCCAAAATACGAATAATGGAGCTTCGTGCCCATTGGGACTTTTTCTTAGAATGACAAAAGCCAAAAAATATATCGATTTTAGCCATTTTCACCGGGGACCACTTGCCATAAGAAATGTGCGGGGTCCTTTAAGTTGGCTAAACATTTAGATTTGGAGTAATGCCGGAGTATTCTGTTTTCGTGTGTGACTGCAAATGTCGACCTTAGCCTTTGTTAAAAAATAGTTATTTTAAAACAATCGTACTAGGTATGCTTATTTAAACTGTATAAAACATTATTTATCGCGTATATATCGATTAAATGGCATACTGAGAATAATTATAATTGTTTCAAGATGGTTATTTTTGCACTTTCTAGGTTTATTTTATAGTCCATAAACCGAAGTCATCCTGTAAAACCCATCAATAAATAATCAGGGCATAGTCAATATTCACTCTTTAAAAGGACATACTTGGTATGATTAGTCCATTTTTTCTTCGATGAGCTGACAATCTAATCCCAAATCAGACTCGGCTTAGAATATTGTTCTCATGTCTGGGAAATGGCTTCCTCTACAACACATAGCATTCTGGACTCTATTTAAAGAAGAGCCGTTCGTCTTATTAATGATTCCACGCTCACAGAAAGACTTTCTCTTCTTGCCCACGGTCGAGCTGTAAGGCATCTGTCGCTCTTCTATAGGTACTTTCAAGGCTTCTGCTCAGACTTATTGGCCAGTATAATTCCTTCTCTGGCAGCTCCCAACAGAGCAACATGCAGTGCAACTTTTATTTGTATCCTTTTACAGTTCAATTAGAGAGGCCCAGAGGCCCCGAACTTCCTGCTTTCTCCGTTCCTTCATCCCTAGAGTGTCAAGACTATGAAACCTGCTGTCCGCAGAAGTTTTTCCTTCTCCTCCCCTTCTGCAAATATTTAAGTCAGGTGTGAACAAACTGCCTCTCACCACACTTAAGACACCCACGGAACGTTAGTACTTAGGCATCAGCCTTCGTGGACTGTCGCAAGATAAAAAAAACTGTTTTAGAGGTGTAACCCAAAATCAATTAAATTATGTATAACGATACAAAAAAAACTTTTAAACAATAAAGCAAATTTTTTACCGAACAATGCTTTTAGGGGAACAGAATATATAGACATTTAAAATAAGAGTGTTAAAATTGACATCATAAACGTCTGTCGGCATGTTTTAAATTTACATAACGATTTTGGAAATGAATAAAAAGAATGGGTGGTAAAGCGACAAAGCGCTGTGGTTCTAAGAAAGCCATAAAACTCTTTAAAATACGTTGTATATGTCTTTAAACAATTGTCTTGGCGGTTTAGCTGTAAAACTTAAGAAAACATAGTTTACTATGTATCTTGCAATCAAAACAGAATGTTGCAGTTTTCACATACTTACCCAATCACAAATAATTTTTGTAACTGATGTTCGGCAAAAATACTTTTGCGCCCTTTTTCGGAGAATTTAAGTGTATGAGCTGTTTTACACATACGAGAACAAAGGCGGATTCAGAAAATCTTTACGGGGGGAAGGGCGGTCTTAGGCAGAATAACCGGGGGGTTTGAGGGGTATTTGTATTGGAATACCCCTCAACGTAGAAGAAAAGGTCCGAGTTCCGGGGGTTCGGGAGTCCCCCGTCCAGGTTAGCCACCCGTCTGCCTTCATTTGTAAATTGCCAATTACGGTATAGCCCAGGAAACGAACCATTTTACCTAGCAATTCTTTCAAAATGCATAGAATAACTTGAAATTTTAAATGTAGGTAGGAAATAGTCCGAGGGTCAAAATCTATATCATTCCGAAGGGCGACTTTACCTTGGGGGAGGTTGCCAAACCATCTTGAGGGTGGTATTTTTTTATATTTAATAAAGGAATCGGGTAGAAAATTATTTCTAAAACAAAAAAATATTCTATCATTTTTTTTTTTTTTACTGTATGACGGAAAAAAAGTGAGATATAGACTTACCCCCCTTTTAAAAAAGGGAAGGGTTTTAAACAGTTTAAAAATAAAAGCACCTTTTTTCTTAAAAAACCAACAAATATTTTTTAAAGAACTTTTTATCAAAAACTATTTGCAAACCAATTTTTTTGGGGGATTCTAAAAGTCCAAATACAGTTTTTTGTAAATTTTTTTTCATTTCAATACATTTTTAATTTAATTTTTACTATTTTTCTATTTTATCCCTAAATATATATTTTTTATTAATCCATAAGGGGTTCTATTAAGTGTTAATTACACATATTTCAAAAGATTAAACATTTGTTATTTAACTTTTTGAGTCAAGTTTTACTTTTATTTTAAAAACAAATATGAAAATAAACAAGTTTTGAAGGTTTTAGTAATAAGGGGTAGTTTTCACCCACTAAAAAATAAAGCGCTCATTGGCATAAAGCACACTTTAAGGGTGAGTTGAACTTAATTTAACTTTTATGGTTCAATTTCATTTTTAAAAAATCCGCGGTTTTGTACTATTGTTTGCATTGTAATATTTTAATTTCAAAAATAAGTTAGTAATACTTTTTAGCAGTCATATTTTTTTAATTCCACTCTGTGACAATATGTTAATTTTTGTAGGCTAAATAATTGTTTTTGGGTTGATTTTCAAGGGTTGAAATATATTAAATAATGTTTCAAACAATTAAATACTTATTTTTTAACATATTTAAGCCTAATTTTATGTGACTTAAGTTTAAGTATAAAGGTTTTGAAGATTTTTGCAATAAGATGTAGTTTTTACCCCTAAAAAATACTAAATGCGCTTTTAGCATAATGAAAATTTTAAATTGAAGGATAAGTTAAGCTTAATCCCAAATTTTTATGCAAATACTGTGATAATATATTAATTTTTTAATGTATTTTTTTTTAAATAAATCATAACATTGTTTGATTTTTAAAGGCTTTTTCAAATAATATTTCAAAGAAACAAAAAACCTTTTTCAACCTAAGGTCAAATTTTACTCAACTTAAGCATTAATGTATAGGTTTATATGTAGGTTTTAGCAATAAAGGGTAGTTTTCACCCCTAAAAAAAGCACCCATCGGCATAATATAGATTTTAAAAAGGAGGGTTAGTTAGACTTAATCCCAAATTTTTAGCAAATTGCATAAAAATTTGCATTTTGAAAAAACTGCCAGGTTTTGCATTTTTTAAGCTTCGTTTCCTGGACTAGTAGGCCTACGTATTATAGCGACCTCATTATTTTTTACAAATAACTAATGCCTAACCAAATGCAATAGGCAACATAAAAAGTTTTTAAGAAATAACTAACTAAGTACCGTAACAACAGTTACGTTCTTCCATTTTTAACTCGTTTTTCTTCTATTCGTCCCTCTCTGAATCCGCCATTGTACGAGAATGGGCCGCAACTATTAGTTCAGTCGTTAAAGGTTTTTTCCTCTAACTGCCACCAAAGTTGATGAAATTTGGCATACTAGTAGATTTAGAGGCAAAAAATCGAATAATCAATGAATCCTTGCTAAGAAGTGTCGAAAAGAGGGTGAAACTATTCGCAATTCGAAAGAACGGAAAATTTTATGCTAGAAATGACTATTCACACATATAAGATTTTTTTGTTCTAAGTTTGAGAAATTTTCCATATTGAAATTAAATTTTGCTATAACGTGAAGATTCTTGTGGAGAGTAATATACCAAACAAAAGAACAAGTCTAAACCCTCATTTCTTGCACAGTTATACTGGCAAATTTGTTTACATAAATAAATAATGTTATTGCAAGAGTAAGACATGGTCAATTAACCTTTATTTTAATTTTATTTGCTTGTTGCTTAAAAATTATAGCAACTTAAGGGTGAGATATATTTTCCTAGTCATGTGTTTATTATTCCTACCATTTGGTTGGACAGGATTTACTTTTTTTTGTGTTATGAGCTTCTGAAGTTCTGAATTAATTTTTGACACTTGGTCTGCTGTTTTCAATGATATCAACGTCATTCGCAAAGGCCAGGAGTAGGTTAGGGTCATTAATTTAAAAGAGCGTCGCTGTAGGGCAGATTTCTGTCCTTCTGGTGACATATTTCAAAGCAACATCGCCTTGTTTAAGGCCGTTGTTGCCGGGTCATTCTTATGAGTTTTTTCGGAAAAACCAGTTCTCCCATCGCTTGCCACAGTTTTACTGTGTACGGTTAAATTTACAGCATTTCTCTATTAGTTGTCGGATGGTAAATATTTGGTCTGTGGTGAAGCGGCCTCTCCTTAAACCACACTGGTATTCTCCTACGATTTCTTCCGCGTTTGGTCTGAGTCTTCCTAGAGTACATTGGCAAATATTTTGTACGACATGTTTAGTAGCACGATACCTTTGTAGTTGATATATTTCATTTTATCTTCTTTATTATGTATGAGAAGATGACTCTTTTCGGTAATTGTCTCGAAAGTTGCCTCTTCTTCGATTTTGACCAAATTTGGTATACGGAGGCTTTTTGGAGCGCTTATTACGAATCTGAAAAAATATTTTTTCGGGAACGTTTCGTTTTCAAGATATTCATCATCAAATTTGAAAATCAAACTAACCTTATTTACACTACTCCTCCTTTTTGCACAGAATTCTTAATTTTTACACTAAATTGGCACACAATATTTCATAAACACCTTTTTAAAACTTGTTTTTTTATTTATATTACACCTTTTTTTTCCACTTAATTGCAAACCTCCACTTTCACAAGCCGCAATGTGGCCGCAACCATGTATACACTAGGGTTTTTATAAGCAAAGATGGCCGTTGTTATTGAACTTGAAAGTTTGCAATTTAATGGAAAAAAAATGTAAATAATCAATGAAATGGTGTTTATAAAAAATTGTGTACCCTGAGTGTAAAAATCAAAATTGTACGAAAGAAGGGAATAGTGAAAATGAGGTTAGTTTACAACTTGTGATGAATATCTGAAAACTGCGTGCCAGAAATATAAATTTGGTCAAAATCGGAGAAGAGGCAACTTTCGAGACAAGTTACCCTTCTTTCTTCCATTTATTTGGTATTTCTTCTGGGATTCATATGGCTTTTAGCAGTTGGTTTCTTTTATTCTGCTTTGTCGAAAAATGTATAATCTTATATGTCAATAAAACAATATTATTATTATTTACATTAATATGTTCCTTATTAACCCTTATTTTCCTTATAATCGAAATAGCCTAGTGGAAGCAGTGACTTTTAATCTCCAATTTGGTAAAGTTAACGCATTACATTAAATAACAATCAATCCTGAACGGTCCACGGGTCTTTAAACTTCTTAAAATCGCCTAATTAATTATGTTAAATAGAAGCAGATGAATTCCGGGCGATATTAATCAAAACAAGCACGTTTGCTCTCCGCGCATACCGCATCGTCAAAAAGTGCACCATCAAATATTTCAAATGAATCCACTCGAAGTAAAAAGTTTACAGATATTATTTTAAAGAAGCTTAAGAAATATTTTTGACAGTGGTGTAGACAGACCCGTATTTTTAATTGTCTGTAAAAATAAGATAAAATAGATCCTTTGCACACATTTTTTATCGGCTTTAAATAACGCTATGTACAGGGTGTCCAATTTTCTTTGTTGTTAGGGGGTTTCTCCGTTGCTAGGGGAGATACAAGGTTGCCGTTTACCCAAAGATGGGCTATTTTTTCGAGAAACGAAAGATCCAAAATCAGAATTTTCCTAGCCCCCTTTGTTTTTGAGCGACAGGGTAAAATTGAAAATTTACGCTTTTAGAGAAAACCTCGTATCTCAAGCTCCTGATTACCTATCGAAAAGGTAAAAAAAACACTCTTATAGAACTTTTTACGTATAATTTAGCGGTGGTCTCAACTTTTTTTTCAGAGCTACTTTTTTTGAGATATAACGAACACCCTGTATTTAATTATGCCATTATAATGATATATAATAATTGCCATTTTTGTATCTCGAGATGTCAAAAACCTCACAAATATGAAAATTTAATGTGTTATTTTTTTAGTTGGATGTGATTTCTATAACAAAATTCTCAAAAACATTTTATGGATTCTATTTTTATGGTGGAAAAAAAAACTAAAAACGAGATACTAAAATCAAATTGAATAAAAAAATTTACAATCTTTTTTGAAAATTTTTTAAGAATGGCTTCAAACAATAGTTTGAAAATTTTGAATATTATAATATGCTGACTTGTTACATAGAGTGCCACGAAAATATAAACGCAGCAGACGAACTTTATAGAAACAGGTATTTTGTTTAAAATTAATTATAACTACTACAACTTATTGTAATTTACTTTGATTATTTAATACTAGGTATCCTGATAGAAGGCACTCAAATAAAAGAATACTTTATAGACTAAAATTAAATTAAATTAATTTTGGTTCTTTTAAAAAACCGATATCAAAAATCTACCATAAAGAGAATCGCGATTTGAATGAAACTAGCGTGTTAGAGCTTGTAACTATTATTGCCTATATCTTTTTGTAGAGCAGTTGAGACGAAAGTGGATCTAGTAAAGTCCCGCGCTCAAGCAATATTAAAAAAATATAAATATAAGCCTTAGAAAATAAGAATTGACCAGCATTTACATGTTGGAGATGCTGAAAGGCGTTTGAATTTTTGTTACTGGTACTAAATTTTGCAAAGACTGTTATTTGGTCAGATGAGAGTTATATAGGTAGCGACGGGATATTTAATCGACAAAATACTAGATACTGGTTACGTAAAAATCATCATCTTATATTTCCACGTGGGCGACAGGGAAGATTTGGGTTTAGTGTCGCGTGTTTTATATTAGAAGCGAAAATAAAATATTAATTTTTCGATAGCGGCCTCACTGCACGAACTATTAAAAGATGTTCCTCTAGCGAATCGCCTATACATATTTTTTCAGCAAGATGGTGCTCCAGCACATAATGCCCAAATTTTCAGACAGTATTTAAAAGAACCTTTTGTCGAATGTTGGATTGGCACGCACGGACCTGTAAGATGGCCCCCTAGGTCTCCTGGTCTCTCTGTGTTAGACTTCTTTTTGCTATTTACAGAAATTAATTTGTAGAAGTCGACACAATACAGTTGAAGATCGTAATGCCACTTAAGAGGCTCTTAGACAGATACAAACACATCCCGCACCAATGTTAATATCATTGCGCAGAATTGCCAAAGTGTGTGAAAACTATGTAAAAAAATAACTTCAAGCATATCTTTAAAAAAAAAATAAGGTATGTATCATAAAAATTGTGTGAGTTATGATTGAAATAAGTTTAGACCAAGACTTTTTGAGTGCAAAAATTTTTGAAAACAACCCCCTAATTACCACCCTAAGTAAAATGAGTTGTAGCCCTTTTTCAAATCTTTTTATTTATGTATCGTAAATACATTATAATTTTTTAATTGATTTAAATTCCTTAATTTTAAAAAAATATGGAGCTGCAAGTAAAAATCATTTTTCAGAATTTTAATAAAAAATGACCTTTTCTTTAAAATAACTCAAAAAGTAAGGCAGATACGTAAAAAATATTAAGGTATCAAATTGTAGCTTTTTGAATTACAACATTTTGAAATTGAGTGAGATATAAACGTTTAAAACGCGTGTGTATAGACGAGCACTACCTTATTTCAGCCCAGTTTTACTTTCCCACCGTCACCACTAAAATGGGAAAATATCCATTTTATTAACCGCCTGTTCCATGGCCGCCAAGTTTGGAAACTTGGTATACGTTGAAGACTATAATAGCCACCACGGCGGTGGAAATACAGACAAAACAATCCACAGGGAAATGAGGGGGGCCGAAGAGCAACTGCACCCCCGTCTTCGATGCTGGGATCGTTTACATTCAGATCGGCACCTGGAGACGGGGAGTACAATCCTGAATTGTGTTTCGTTTACTGACGGGAGGGCCAGGCTCTGGCAATCACGGGGAAGTACTTTCGGCTTCCACATAGCCAGCATCGTCAAGCTGTCATGGAAGTTGAACAAATCCCATAATAACTACTACCCCGACCACGGACTTTAAGCGGGCTGACTGGCCCAGGTCTGACCTTGATAAGTGCCTGGTGACCCACCAGCGGAAACTACAAAAGATTCATTGGCGAAATAATAAGCACCGCTAAAAGCACATACCTGGGGTACCGAAAAGAAATGTTCCTGGATGGTCCCCAAAACAGTAAATCTATATCAAAACTTCCTTGAGACCGGTGACCAGGAAATAGCGTTGACAATCATAGCCAAGACCACGCAAAACAAAAGGGGAAATTGAGCCCTGAAGCCTCAATTTTCCCACATCGAGCAGGCAAGCATGGACCAGAGCTAGGGGCGGTGAAAAAAAAAGCATCAAACAATGGGCTAAGACCAAAAAAAGTAGCCTCCACATAGTAGAAACATCCAAAGAAAGGGCATACAGATAAAAAAAAACTTAAAGCCATTAAAAGAAAAGCAGGACGATTCTCGAACCTTTTCCACCGAGGAATTTCAAGCCATGGACGATCTCACGGCGGGAAAGGCTCAGATTGTTATCACGTTCACCCAATTGTGGCAAGTACCAAAAGCTGGTTGCAAATTCTTGGACTTGCATTCTGGCAGCGTCCACAAAATTTAAACGCTCTAAGGTAATAGCCTTACTGAAACTAAACCTGCCGACAGCCAAAAAGCTACATGCCAATCGCTCTACTGTCCTTATGCTATAACTACTGGGGCTAAAAAAGGGGAATCAGCTCAGAGATCCTGGAGGCTGTACCAGTTGACAGGCTTTTGGCGATGCTGTGCAGACCAGGTCCTATCACTACCACCTATATCAGGCGGATTCCAACGTAAACTTAACCTCAGCTGCATTCATTGACCTCTCAGCAGCCTACGACCGATGGAAGGAGGAATGCTCTACAATTCAGAAATTCCTTGCAAGCGAATAAACCAACTGATATTGAACATGTGGGTCGGCCCTTCGGGGAAATAATGGGCACCGACATCAGCTCACTAAAGAAACTAAACAACGGCTTGCCACAGGGATCAGTGCTCGCTCCGTTTTCCCCCTTTTCGTTGTATATAGCGGATATACCGGCAAAAAGGTCAAACAGTTGGGGGTTACGCCGACGATTGGGTGCTTGCAACAGGATGTACTCAATGAAACTATCTGGGGGAAATCCTAACGCAGACCTGGAGACAATGGGTAAATACTTCCGCAAATGGAGACTCATCGTTCCTCAACAGAGGTTAGCTGCTTCCACCTCAATAACAACAAACCAAGAGAAGAGCTCAACCGATTGTGGTACCAAACTAACCCCCCAACAAAACACCAAATACCCCGGGAGTGACTCTTGATAACACTATCAAGGACACCTAACTAAAACCGCCGAGAAGCGAAACCAGGGCAATCAGGGAAATTATGTGGTACCACTTGGGGAGCATCGGCTTCTACCCCCTGCGCTGCTCCGCTCTGGGTTTGTCTTTTCGACGGCTGGCTGTGCCCCAGTTTTTAGTCCGCACGCGAAGGTGGACGTCCCAAATGAATAATACGATGGGGATGATCGCTGGTGTCATAAATCGACTCCCACTCGTTTCTTTTCCCGTACTAGCCATATCAACCACCAAGGCGACGAATAGACGCCCTTACACGAGAGTACAAAAAAATCATGGAAAATAAAATCTGCAATACATCAGATATTGAGGACGCAAACCACAATCGTCTCCGCTCCAGAAATCCAAACTAAAACGGCAAGCGCACTTTCAAAACAGTTCAACCTGACCAATGCATGGACTCAAGAATGGACCTCACAGGCAATATTATGCCCTGCATTACCCAAAAGCCCCCAGGGTTTGACCTACCACGGAATGGTCCCTTAATAGAATTAGAACGCAACATGGCAGATGCCCCATACCTCCTGCACAAATGGCAACAACCATCTACTGCGACTGTGGAGAATATCAAATTTGAACATGATCACGGAGGAATGCCCAGATCCCAACGGGGAGACCTGAAGACTTTCTGCTGTCAACGCGGGTCCATTGATTATATTAACCGACTTGATGTTTGTTTTGAAATCCCAAAGTTTGTTTTATTAGCTTATATTTAATCGCTTTTAAGTTTACTGTGTCTGAATCGCCATACGATAAATAAAATAATCTATTTTATCCATTAAATATAGTTTTTAAATAATCCATAATGGGTTCTTTTAGGTTGAAACCCCTTTAACTAATATTTCAGACTAAACATTATGATTTAACATTTTGAGGTTTCCGTTTAAGCTTTAATAAAGTAGAAATAGTTTCGTTTTTAATAAGGTGGGTTTTTTTATCTAAAAATAAAAAAGCGCTCATCGGCCCTATACACTTCAGGTAGTCAAACAATTCAACTTTTTAATGATTTGATGCATTTAAAAAAAATTGCGGGTTTGTACTGGTTTTTGCATTTTTAATATTGTAATTTTTAGGTTAAATATTCAACTTAAATTAGTAATACTTTTCAAACATTTTTTATTACAACCCTGTGACAATATGTTAATTTTCCTGGGTAAACAATTTATATATAAATTATATTAGGTTGATTTAAGGGTCGAAATACATGGTAATGTTTTTTAAAATTAAAATACCTTTTCAACTCATCTGAGCCTAATTTTATGTGACTTAGCTTTAATATAGGTTTAAAAGGTTTTTTCAGGGTAGTTTTCACTAAATAGACATTCAGCATAATAAATATTTTGAAAAGAGTTTAAATTAGGCTTAATACTAAAGTTTATCAAAATACTGTGATATTATTTATTTTAGTTTAAAAATTTTTTTTTTTTAAATCATAATGTTTTTTTTTTAAAGGCTAAAATATTTCAAATGTTTCAAAGAAACAAAGTACTACTTTTTCCCAAATTATTTAAGTCAAATTTGTAGCTTAAGCTCTAATGTATAGTTTATAGGTTTAAGCAAATGGTATTTCACTAAAATTAAGAGCGCCCATCGGCATCATATGGATTTTTAAGGAAGTATGTTAAGCAATCTAAATTTTAATGCAAATCTATCCCTTTTTGGGAAAAAATTACCGGTTTTTTTAAAACTCGTTCTGGTTTTTTGCTTTGCCAAAGGGGAAATCTGCAATGTAACGTATATTGCGGCCATAGTCATTTAATGCAACAGCACGTGCAGCGTCTTTCATCTGGTCTATCTCGTTTTTTTTTTTAAACGAAAACTTTTAGAATGAATACTGCAATGACAGTATAGTGACACTTTAAACAATGCTCAACGTTCAACGCCAAAGGCTCAAAAATAATAAATAAATTTTATTGTTAAAAAAATTAAAACTAAACATTAATTTTTGGGATGATCTCAAAAAAAGAAGATATTAATGTGAATAAAAAAACATTTTATTGAAAGGTGATATTTTAGACAAAAATATTAATAATTTTAATGCTCAATTTTTCCACTGGGCGTCAAAATTAGATAAGGAATTGAAATAATGTTGTTCAAAAAACTGTTTAAAATTTAAGCTTTTTCCCAATATTTAAAAACAAAAATTTAAATCAACCAGAATTTACATCATCAAATATTTCAAATGGGTTCCTCGAAGTCAAAAGTTTACGTATTATTTTAAGAAGCAAGAAATTTTTCACAGTGGTGTAGACAGGACCGGTTTTTCCCAGGCTGCCCTGTAAAAATAAACATGAAAATTGAATGACTTTTTTAGGGAATAGGTGAAGTGTTAATGTTTTTATGTTTCGTAAGATAAGTGGATGTATCTCGAGCTGCTTCCGTGTTAAGATCGTTTACTGTTATAAAATATTTGGATATTTATTATGTACAGAAGGGAAATATTTTTATTTTATAGCCCAAATAAATCGTTAGATGAAACGTTTTTATATTTAATTTTATTCATTGAATTAGATAAATAAACAACTATCTTTTAAATGTGTACCACTATGCTAGTTTGTTGACGTTTTTTTAAGGTCTAAAAATGGTTTTTATGTTTTTAAAAATTTAAAGGTAAATTTGAAAGAAAAACACTTAAGAGAGTCCCAATAAAAATTTAAAATATTGTATTTATTTAAAATATATTAGTAGCTGACCTGTGCAAATAAATAAACAAGTAAAAAGGGATCCAGTTTGCATGTATAACTGGAATTAATAAAAATCAACGTATAAGCACAAATAAAAAAAACAAATAAAATCTTAGGCTTTAAGCCGCCCCAACAAACTTGGCGTAAGATTCCAGTGAATGACTTTCATCCTTTTTTATTTAACAGTTTTCCCATTAAGCTGTTTTTTTTGTATAAAATATTTTTTTATGTTATAATTAAAGTCACATATGTAGTAATTTGAAAAAAAATATATGTACCAGGGTTTTCATTTTATATTAATTCCCCTCCTAAAAATCTCTATAACAGATATAATGGAATATAAAATAAATTTGATTTGTTATCGCCTAAATGATTAAAGTTTTTCTATAACTGCAATTATACATATTAAAAAAATTTAATTTTAACTTTTCGTTATACGCAATACAAAGTATATTATCTCAATTTCTCAGACAGCCAAGCGGCCCTGAAGATCATTTCTCAAAGTTAATTCCAAACTAATTTGGGGGACTGTATAAAGTCCTTGGGGGAAAAAAATTTTTTCGTTTGCCTGGGTCCAGGCCCAGGAGTACCCGAACAGGGCTCACGAAACCCAGCCAAAGGGATCAGCCTGGAAGAAAGGCCCGGAGCCATTTTTGTGGAATCTCGGCAGCCTCTTAAGCATCATTAGGGGTTTAAAACAGAGAGTTTCAAAGCTGGTGGTTTAAACACCAGGACACATGAGCAAAGCAGTTCATTAAGTCTTGCCAAGTTTACCCTTTGGACCACTGAGCCACAGTAGTAGGTCATGGATAACGGTAGGTCCCTAACAAGATTGCATAACAAGCACCTGGAAAAAAAAGGCCTGGGTGGAGGATAGCCTGTGTAGGTTCCCGAAAAATGGGAAAAAAAAAAAAAGGTTATGTTGGTGCCACTGAAGCACTATGTAGACTTAGGTTTACTGGGGAGGAGGGAAAAACAAAACCGGCGAGATATATAGGGGCCAGTGTCAAAACTCTAAGTCTAATAAAGAAGACGGGCTTGGACAAATTCTCTAACGAATGATAGGAGAAACCACAATAAATCCTGTAATGTTGCAGTGGTGGAGGTCATTTTTGCCATCTCCGCTCAAATAATTTAATCTAATCTAATCTCTCTAAAATAATTATGATCCGAATTAAAAAATAAAAAATTGCTGTTTAATGGTTTGGAAATTTCTGATCAAAAAACCCATTTTATATTTATTTTTATTTAGGGGGTGTGTATATGTGTCTCATGTTTGTTCTTTTTTTTTTGGGTTTGACGATTACAAAACATTTTCCATAAATTAAGCTTTTTAAAATTATAATGACTTTTTGTTTTTATGTTAATTATTATAAAGTTGCTAATTTTTCTACAGGAATGATATTTTAACAAAATATTACATCATATTTAGCAAAATTTCAGTATTTTAGATTAAACTCATTGGTGTTTCTCTGATTCATTAACTGACAAAATTTGGTGTGTGAAAATTAACTTAAAAGATTAAAAAATTAAAATAAGTTTAATTAATAAAGACCTTGTTTAATAATTTAAACATATCTTTCATTCTCGAAGATATAAAATTCAATTCAA
Organism: Listronotus oregonensis; assembly: GCA_019359885.1. Lineage (NCBI taxonomy): Eukaryota > Metazoa > Arthropoda > Insecta > Coleoptera > Curculionidae > Listronotus > Listronotus oregonensis. The sequence continues at coordinate 25,591 of JAHBCN010006596.1, forward strand.
ATTTACTACTCTGCTTGGTGATAATTCCATCCAAAACCACAAGATAGCATTTATTCGCCTTAACCAACTTTTCAAAGAATGAATATAGGAAAAAACAAGAATTTTTTACGTTTTTGGGATCTGGATAGCTTAAATCCTAATTTTTTTTATTTAAAATCTAAATCGACAAACAATTGGTATTAAAGCTTTTTTTATTATTAGAACTTTAGTTGCATAAATTTAAAAATTAAACAAATCTCGATAAAATGATAAATTTTTGTAAAAATACGGGTTCTCAATTTTGCTACCTACTCCAACGGCTTATAAAATAATATCATACTTCTTATCTTTGTCTTGTCTTTGGTAAAAAAAAAAAAATGACGGTGCGTTTACCCCTTATTTGACTCATTAAAGGGAAAACATCAATCTAAAAACAGGATGGTTTTTAGATATCACGGCATGGCCTCCTGAAAAGGGACTCCTTATCAGTACGCTGCCCATCCCATTGTTTTGGGCGGGGTGACAACTTGCTGTGGGAAATCTCCTTAATATCGCCAAGGAAAGTCAATCTCGCCCAGCTGGATCTCCTCTTGGCCCCGGGGTGCAGCAGTCACAAAGGATGTGCCCCCCTCTTTCTGTTTAAACCTCTACAAAAGTGTGTCTTTTTATCCCCCAACTCTAAGTAGGTCCTTTTATGCCCCATGTCCAGTAAGAACCCCCAGTAATTAAAGGTTCGCCCTAGGCATTCCCCAAAGTAAATGTATCTCTGTCAGAATGGAAAACCTGGAAAAGTTGCAGTTTACTTTTTCCCCATCGTTTTTGTAAACTGCTGAAAAAGGTGTATTTGATTATCCCCATCGCAGGGCCCCCTGTCAGCTACGAAGGTTCGGGTTCAAGGTTTTGTTTCCGCAACTGTAAAAAATGCGGTTGCCTTTGGGTATTTTTTAGCTGATCCGCAAGGGCACGGTGTCATTCAGCACAGAGCCGGGTGTAAACGTGCTTCTTATGACTAAAAAATTCTGTCTGCAATCCGTATGGAGGGAAACCGGCTTTATCAGTAATGTTCTTGATTTTTCTTGTATGGTTATGCCTGTGAGCTCAGTTTGGGCACGTCTGTGTAGAGGTTGACTATACCCACTTTTGCAATTCTCTTTAGCAATTTGTAAGATTTGTTAAAAACGTGATGCAGCAGCAGACAATGGGGGCGTTTTACTGTTGGGGTTTTTCTCTTTTAAATTCTACAACGTCGGATTAAAATACAGGTAATTTTATGTATTCCCCAAAGCCAACGGTGCTAATGAAAAAAGAAATTATATCAAATGGGGTTATGTTGTAATTATACCTCAAATACATCTGCATTTTTAAAAAAGGATTGGGTTTTTTTAGAACAGACAGAAAATATCCCAGGGCGCTCCGACTGTGCATTCTTCGTCAACCAGTAATTTTGTTTGGTATATTAAGCCAACAACTGTTAACTTCGATGAATAATGGGAAAGAATAACCTTTTTTAAATCTCGAAGCTAGAGCATCCACAGCTGTGTTCACGTCCCTCCGTGGGTTGCCCAATAGGATCTTGGGAAAAATTGCTGAGTTGCTGGTTATCGCACTCTTTTGGCTAGGGTATGGAACGGGATCCAGGGAGATGAGGAAGCTCTCAAGGTGTTAGCATACCGGCAGGTGATTTCTCCTGTGCCTTAAACAGGTGTCTCCACGGTCCTCGGATACGGGCGACCTCTCAGTCCCAGCCTTCTACGGTAATGCGGTCTGCCGTGGTGGACTATTACCACCCCAGCTCCAAACAAGGGAAGGGAAAAACCTTTCATGGAAAAAAAAATGACAAGGTGCGCTGACCGAAACGGATAAATTCTTTTGAAGGTGCCACTCAGGTCCCAAACTTACAAAAGGGGCGCCAAAGCGGTGATCCGTTTCGGAGGGGCTCTGAAGTCACCGGCCCCCTGTTTCACGGGGAAGGCTAATCCCTCACGAACAAACAGGTGTTAGGAAAGGATCACTGATTCAAACAGAAGGGAACAGAACCTTTTAGGAAAAAGGGTTCCCCTAAAACAGAAAGCGGATGGACCGTTTTTTATAAAGGGGAAGCCGGAACGCAGCCTCAGAAAGGACGGTTTCTGTAACAGGACCTGGTAGCTACACGTCACTAGACCGGAAAGAGGAGGGGGCCTTTTGGGGTCCTCGTCTGCTCGTCATATTTCGGGGGACGGACGAGACACATCAGAACACATTGCTCGTCGGGGACACGAGTAAGAGGAGATGTAAGAACTCTCTCCCAATCTGATATGGATTCATAGAGTCCGATATTGGGAGATTTTAAAAGGAGCCACAGACCCCAGCGGTCGCTGGGGGGCGTAAAAACTCCACTCCCCTTTAAACCTACCTATCCTGGAGGCCATCTCTTGGTTTTCTAAGGTCTTATTAAACGACGTGTTTTTTATTGAGTAAAGTCACAAATAATGTTAAATTCTCGCTAGAAACACTATCTATAGACATCAAAATGCAACATTTAAAACCATTTTTTTAATTAAGCTGTTTAATTTCAACACGAAATCGATACGTATAAAAGTCTTAATGGCATAACCCCTTAAGTATTCAATTTACTTGTAGGTTGCATAAAAAAATTACAAACGCCAACCCGTAATCATAATCTCCCAAAAAATTTATATACAATGGCTGCCATATAAGCACAGTAATGCAGCCTAAGATTTAGCAATATAGAGAATTTATAGTCGTATAGTTTTTCAAATTTATTAATAAAGTTAATAAGTTATTTGATTCCTATTGTTCCCGTGCGATATGACATTTTTCATTGGGTGTGTTCGGGTTTTCTTTAGTTTTTTGTGGATAATATTATAGAACCGACATTGTAATTTGGAACCCGCCAGTTGGCTTTTTGGCTCGGAAAAAAAACAATAGAAAAATTATATCTTTGTCAAGAAAAATTGATGATTGTAACCCACACTGGAATGGCCCACCTTTCATTAAATTTAAATTGATTTTCTATAAAAAAAAAACCGTTGACAAATATATTATTGTCGCTTACCACGTTGAATAAAATTTTTTCCTGAACTTGCATTGTCTTAATTTATTTAAAGCACAACGTTTAATAATTTTTAACCCTTTCCCTGGTGAATATGAATAAGTTGAAGTACAAAGCGTATCTTGATTTATTAAAAGGGGGGAAAGGACCACCTGTTATATTAAAAATTACCGGGAAATAATTAAATAACAAAAATTGTTATTTTCAAATTATTTAAATTGTTTTAAAAGTGGCGCTTTCCTCTGGCCTCCAAATAAACACTGGTGAAAATAAAGAAAGCATCTCATGGAAATTAAACTTAATGTTGTGATGTTAAAAAAATTAAAAAAGCTATAATTTTTACGCTTTCCTAGGATTGAAATAAGTGAAACACTCTACCTTTGAGTTCGTTCCCAAACTTTGCAGAATTATTATGTGATTACAGCTCCTTATTTAGGTCATACATTCACGTTTTCACCATTCGCGGATTTAAATAATGTGAACAATTTCCTATATTTTTAAACTGAAAATTTTTTTATTCCGGACTAATCGGTACATCGTGCATACTCATTGATAAAGGATTCCAAAAAATGTGGGGGTCAACCAGAAAATCCTTTTAAAAGCTTCCATGAAATAAGACTAAATTCCCCAATGAAATAAGGGGATGGGGTTTAAACAGATGAATAAGTGACATTCAAGTTGTGAATCGCAAGATTATTGACTGAAACCGACTTTGAAAATGTTAAATTCACAGCCATTTGAAGAAGAGGCTTCAATAAGCACGGAAACGTGACATTTAATTTAAAACATCTTAGTGAAGATTAACGAATGGCAAAAATTAGGGTTTGTGATTTTATGAAATTGATTTCCATGGAACAAAGTCTTATTTTTTTAAGAGAAAAAATTTCTAATGCCACCCCCTAAATTTTTGGTCTGAATTAAAGAATATTTTAAAAACCGCAAGAAAAATTACAAAATTCTTTAAACCATTGCTAACCCGAGGGTAATAATTAAAAACAATGGGGTCAAAAAACTTTGAATGATTTTTTTAGTACTAAAACTTTGTCTCCCGTCAAGTATTAAAAAAATTTAAAAATAAAGATGCTTTTTTGTGGTTCTTTTTGGATTTACAGGGGAGAACACTAAACGCGTTAGGGTGCGTTTAAACTTTTTAAAAAATTTATGTGATTATAAAAAAATTTTTTTATAAAAAACCTAATGTCTTTGCATTTATTATGAATCATTAATAATAAAGATGCTTTTTTGACCGCTCCCATTATTCCCCACAAGTGGACATTGGACTCTTTATGCTGCGTTTCCCAACTTTGCAGATTGGAATCACACATGTGAACTATAAACGCAATGAGCTGCGTTCCACAACAACAAAATTTTTATCTGATTATCAACTTTTTTTAGTGCTAAAACTTAATGTCTCCATCAAAGTATTTTAAACACTACTAAAAATAAAAGTTGCGTTTTGACGGTACCTTTTGGTTTCACACAAGTAGGAACACTATACACGCACACTTTTACGTTGGGTTTGCGTTTCCAATTATTGTTGAAATTATTATGTAATTATAAAGCTACATGATACTAAAGTTATAGACGGAGAGCGAGGCTGAAAAATCATCTTCATCAAACATGGGTTTCTCCTTTAAACATGTTCGTGAAAGTGCAAGAGTGCGGAAAAAATCGTGTCTGGATAATATCATCATTCATTGCCCTTAAAGTTGAACCCCTAAGATTGTTTTAAATCAAAAGAACGAATAATTAGGTGGATACTAAAGCAGTAAAACAGGGTTAAATTATCCGAAGCGCTTACTTTATGGTGTTTTTAATTAGTACCCAGAACTAGTATTTAAAGGGAGCAATTTTTGGGTCCATTTAAGAAAAACTTTACCCTGAACGTAAGTCCTAAACGTCCTAAGTTTTGAAGTCTGGGGTGGTAATATTTTCAAAAAATAAATCATTTCTTAAGCTATAATATTTTAACTTACAATATTTCCCAATAAAATTTACGGCATACATGTCCTATGTATCAGAGGGCATTTTTTAGTGTAATACATTTTTTTTTTTATTTCTGGTGGCAGTTCTTTGAAAGTGACCTGCCTTTTGGTAGATACTGATTTTTCTTAAAATATAAAATATTTGGCAAAATCCCCAATCATTTATAGCCCTAGTTGATTACTTGATTTTTTAATTATGCATTATTTACAGACCCGCTGAATCAAACAGCTTAATGTAGGTGATGCATAAAGATAATCGGGGTGACAGTAAAGGTCTTTCATAATCTTTTTTCTTTCTTGGTTTTCGAAGGTCCATGTTTTCCCTCGGTCTTTTTTCTGGTTCGTCAGTTTTCTTTTCTGCGCCCCGGAGTGTTTTTTTTTTGTTTGGATTGGAGTCCATGCATGTTTTTTGTTTCCGCATCCGAATTTCTTGTGGTCTCTTGGTGTCCACAGATGTTTCACTATCGTGGTCCATGGCAGCCTCCACGAGGTGTTTGTTGGAGATCTGCTGGAGGAAAACCCAAAACTCTCCTCTGCCCTCCTTGTGTTTTATTTTTTTCTTCTTGTGGTCTTTATAAAGATCCACATTGAATGGAAAAATGTGTGGCACTGCAGTGCCTGCGACTGTAAGGTTATTTACTCTGAAGTCGCCACCATCCCCAGAGGCTCTATTTGACACCTTACTGACTCCGTTCACGACACCACTGACTCCGGTGTGCCTTCCCTCCTTCAGTGGTCTTTGCACTTCTGGATTAGGGTTTGGATCCTTCTTAGTCTGGTTCCTCTTCCCTTAGACCTTCCACACTGGGTGACCTATCGGTCTAGCTCTAAAAATCATATGCTTTTAGTTTTGCGCTCAGTCCTAAACTCTCAAAGTAAATTCCCACCTCTGGTCAAGGAGGTTTGCAGATAGGAATTGCTCGCAAGAAGTTCCCCTCCGAAAAAAATATAGAATTTGATGTTTTTTTCAAAAGAAAAAAGATGGCGACACTAGACAGTACTTAAAAAGAGCCTTTGCTCGTTTTCGTTTTACCACATATGTATATTATGTATTTATTTAATTTTAATGAGTGATTAACATAAAATGCAATGTGCATATATATTATTTTACTATGGATAAAATTATGTTTGAAGGGATACGTTCTTTCTCTGGTGCCACAAATAAGTAAAATAAACTGCTGTTTTAACTGATAGATGCCAGGTACGATCTCTTCGATGTTCCAACCAAAGTTATGATCCTAATGAAAAGCAGAAACTTTTTGCGTTTAGCAGTCCTTTTGTACTGACATAAAACCATGCGAAGTCGATACTTGGGCGTTTGATCCGATTCTAACGAGTTCGAAACGGTCTCAATGCAGAACACACACAAAAAGCCTTGGGTTGGAACAAACTAAGTCATCATTACTGCCTGACCGGTGTTACTATCGTGATACTAAAGAACACCCCTGTTCATTCACGGCCCTGTGTGATTGCCTCAAATTTTATGTTTAGTGAGTCATGGTACCATGCTTAGGATGGCGTTGGATCGAATATTTATATGGTGTGACCATTTATGTTATAGAGCGATATGGTGTTAAATGGCTTTGATGGTTTATTGATGAGATCTTTATTGCTCCACCGCAGGGTAACAAAGTTTTTCTTAGTTTAGTGTTGGCGTATTATATTTTAAACCCGCTTTATTGTTACTTTCTCGAAGGTAATTTTCTGCTCACCAGTTAAAGTTTTATCATAGGCAGGTTGATGTTGAAATGAAATAAACACTGCGTGTGTAACAAATCTATTTTTTGCCAATTATAACCTATTAGCAAAAGCTGTCAGTAATTAATTAAAATCATTGAAAAATAGCCATTAATTACTTTTTAGTAGTGGATGCCTTTAATGAGTATACTTTTCGGAAAAGGTAATTGTATTTGGATTATCGATTAATAGGATAATATCGATATAATTAAAGTGTTTATTTTCACAAATCACAAGTGAATTAATTACTTGAAAGTAATTTAGTTATAAAAATTGAATATTGCGAAATAACTAAATTACCTATTAAAATAATTATTAACTACGAAAAATTCAATTATCTTGTGAAAAGAATCTGCCGAAAGTTTGGCCAGTAAGAAAGAGAATGTTTTATACCGTTTTATACTTATTTTGTGGAAAAATCTATTTGATTATTGGGGTGGGATAAAAAATTAGTTTGAATCTTACTAATATTGAACATGCCGAGAAAGCAGTTTGAATAATTTTGACTTACGCGTATGATGCAAATTGATATAAATATTTTATTTGTTAGAATATCTTGTTTAATATATTTTATGTGGTAATTTAAATAGAGTAATTGCTAAAATATTTAATTACTTTTGGTTTTTTAACTGATAATTAAATTACTTTTGATAAACATGCTAGTAATTGGTAATCGTAATTTTACAATATAGAAGAGAAATTTAGTGAATTGCCATTAGTACTATTTAAAAGTAATTGCGACAGCTCTTATATAAACTCAAAAAGACACATGTTCCAATTTTTTCTGCACTTTATTTATCAGATAGTGTAAACCTTTTCTAAGTAACCACAACTCATGAAAACAAAAAGTATATATTTTTTTAAGTTTTTAAATTATGCGCACCTGAGGGCGTAAAATCAACTCCTCAAAAACGCTTCTCCATGGCGGACCAATTGTTTCTCTGGGACGGCAAGTTGAAACAAAAAAATCAAAATGGGTTTAAAAGAGCCGTCTTACACAAGTTCCGAACAGAAAATTTGGAAAATAAAAGGAAAAGGAAATGGTGTGGACGTTCAAAAATCGACCTTTTCTTCCGATGTTTTGATGCTTCTTTTTTTTTTTTATTAAATTGTGGTCAGATTCTTGTAAAGCCTGCTTCTAAGTTTATTAAAATCAGGCGGGTGACTTCGAAGTTAACTGTCCGCCGCCAGTTTAGAAAAAGTGATTTGAGAAAAACGTTTAAAGTTAACCGAGGCAGGCAGCTACCTGTGAACACCTACACTGGAAAGAATATATAAGATTTAAGCATAATAATATTGATTTAAGGTTATCTGCTTTGTATATCCCCAAGACTATAGTTTTAATTTGAGAATTTAAAATCTTCATTTTAATTTATTTAAATTAAATATACACATCAGTGTTGTAACATATGAAAGATTATTTTATGCTAGATAAAATTCACTATCAGTTTAAATAAGTCTTAGCATTTGCACCCAGTCAAGTTATCTCTTGAAATAATAAATTTCATTGTGAAGTTCCTGTTTAAGATAAACTGAGTATGGCTTTTAAAACAAAATGCAGTACGACGAGCGCGGGCAGGTGACTGACGTTTTTCTAAGTGTAAATTTAAGTTTGTATACAGCAAATCTTTGGCTGACAGAGTTTTCCGTTTTCTGTTAGTGATATTGTAACCTAAATATTCGTTGTATCTTTCTTCATTTAATATTTATGATCGGTTAATATTGCTGACGCCCATTTTTAGAACTGAAATATGTACAAGTTGTAACAAATTCGAGTGTATCCATGGGGATTTTGAAAACCATCGAATACGAAGTCGGTTAAATTAAAATGAAAGTTGCGCATTACTTTCCCAAACAAAATGCCGTTTAAAATGTGTCAGATTTTCAGTGGTTCAAGAAGGATATACGGGAAAAACCAAATTTTGAAAAATGTATTTTGTTTTCTAACCCTATTTATAAACCGATTTTAAAATTAATAACACATTCACATGTACTTTTCTTTCCATAAATAATAGTGTTTTTGGATTTCCCATTCAACGTTTCGTTTTCTGACGACCATCATCAACTTTATTTTTCTTGTGGCATACTGCACTTTATAGGATCTCTTTCACTCTCATTGCACACGACTAAGTACCAATTAAATCTGATATGCAAGTGTGATACATCGTTGAATAGGTCATTCAATAAGAAACTCAAAACTAAAAAAAAATCAATATGGCGTCCACAAAAAAAAATAAAGTTAATGATGGACGTCATAAAATTAAACGTTGAATGGCAAGATATAAAACACTAATATTGGCAAATAAAGTAAGCTATGTAAATGTGTTATTAATTTTAATATCGGTTGGCAATAAGGTTAGAAAAAAAGATCAATTTTTGAAAATTTTATTTTTTGTATATCTCTGGAACTATTTGGAGAATTACACATTGGCATTTTGTGGATAGTGTTATAACACCTTAATTTAACCAACCTCGTATCTACCCGGTTTTTAGGTCTACACCGCCTCGAATTTGTTACACCTAACATAATACATTTTAAAAAAGAAGCTGCTACTGTCTTCGAACACATTCTTTTTAACGTATCCGGATTTTTCCGTATTCAGTCAATTTAGTAAAAAAGCAATATTTATTTTCAGCCTCAACACCGCTATTAAACAACGCTATTTGTTAGAATGGAAATGAAAAATATGCAGTTACTAAATAAAATCCAGTATTACGTTTAATAACATTAATATAGGTATACAATTTTTAAAAAGTTTTTCATACTGTGTTAAAAAGTCCATCATAGTATAACAGGTTTAGCTGACAACACAAAAAAACAACAGGTAAAAAATCTTAACGTTATAAAATATCTTGCTGAAGCTTTTAAAATCTCTGTTAAATAACAAAATATAATTTTCATTATAGAAGAATTAACTTTAAGTTCTACTTTTGGAAAAAGAAACAGTCTTGTTCTCAACTTCGTTACGAAAATAAAAATCAGTTCAACTATTTTCTTTGAACAGTCATTCAGGCCCAACCAACGGGATTAGTTTAGAAGGCCTTCCGACAACTCTGGCAACTAGGTCTTCCTCTGACATTTCTAAAAAAATAAAATAAACATTCGAAATGCCAAAATTAAAATATTAAGCAACACATTTTTCTGTAATAAGTAAATAGGTGTTGTCAGTTTCTATACGTAACATACAGATATAAATAAAAATAAAGAAATATAAATAAATGCATGTTAAAATTTAATTTAAGTAAATAACTCTTATACATACATTACAGGGCGACAAACTACAAGTACAAAGTGTTTTAAATATAATTAATTCAAAAAACTGTTTCTCAAATCTATCATACAGTTTTTTCTGGTACTCCTAAATATTGTGCCTAAAAGGTAAAGATGCACTCAGACATACCATATAAGCCAGAATGTAATATATATCATTATTATACATTTATTTGTAAGATTTTTTTTCAAACAGGTGCAGTTTAGGTACTATAGGCTACAGGGGTAAAGTTTTGAAATAATATACTTAACTAAAAGCCTGGTTTACTTAGATAACTTTAGTCAATTTCATTTACACCAACTTCCTAGTTGGCAGAGTTTTAAAAGTACAACGCCCATTTACCTTCAATTCTAGTAGCCTTAAGATTCTTTGAAGGATTAAATAAAAAAATTATTTTAAAATAATGCTTAAAATACTTAATTATTGAAGACATGTAGGTAGGTATATGTATATATTGTTTGTCTGGTATACTGAATTTTATCCTCTGTACTCATATTCTGTAGCCTGTAACAATAGCTGTAATGGTTTATATGTGCTTAGTAGTTTTTTTAGTCAGTTAATATCTAACATTTTATATATGTTTATTATGAAACAAAAGCGTATGCATCTATAGGTAAAAGTTTATTTAAATAAAAATGCCTGTTTTGGTGATCTGGTGAATCTATCGACCCTTGGTTTTGGACGACAGTTTGTAGGAAGCAATGGGTGTAAATGCACCTAGGCTTGAATAACATACATCCCACTGTTTGTACGTGTCTTCAACTCCCATTATTTAATCATTAAACACCCAAAACATAAACACGTGCAACGGGACTACTGAACAGTCCGATTCGTTTCGCTATACCCCTTCACCTTGATCTATAATCACAAGAATGATGACCCGGCTCAAACAAAGCACCGCCATTTCCGGTGCCAATCGGTATGTCAGGTGGACTTTCTGAAATGTAATTTCGAATTTCAAAGATACATATTTTAGATTATCATAAATATATTCTCAAATTAGGCAATCCAAATGTTTCAAATTGAACATACCAGGACATCTTACATTCTTTAAATGAATATGTCATTTTTAATTGTAAATGACCAGTTTTTATTTTAAAAGTAACTGAAATTCAAAAGTAAAATTATATGTTATTTTAAACTGAAAAACAAAGTTCAAACTAAATCAGCAGTCTTAGCTTTGAGCTGTATTTTTTTAAAGTGAAAATATATTCTGGGATATGAAATAATTTAATTAATCATTTTGAAATACTTCACTAAGGTGGCTTTCTTCAAATAAGAATCGGTAATCTCAATTAATAATATATTAAAATATCTAAATACTCTATTTGATAATATGTTTTTTCTTTGTACGGTGAGCGAGAGCGCGCGCTCTAAAGTTGATGTATCTTCTTTTCGGTTTAAGTTTTGTATAATATTGAGTTATTTCTGAAGGTCCAAATCAATCCATAATAAAATTAAAATTTATTTTTTCAAAATTCTAATAGGTATGGTAGAGGTATGTCATTAAAAGAAATTTGAAGAGTTGAGAAAGAATACAGCAATGGGTTATTTAATCATTACATGTTGCTTAACACTGTGAAATGAAGCCCACTGTAATTATAAGAATTTGCACTTTTGATCAGTTTTACTAACAAAATTCTAGAAAATGTTGTTAAAAAATCAGTGTGCCATAAATTTTAGTTGGCGATACATTCAGATTTGGGGCAGAGACACGTCTGCTCTGTTTTATAGTAATAGAAGGCGCGTATTTCTTTATAACCGTACATAAAATCAGTAAAAACTGTTTAATTATACCCTCAATAACACTTTTTGTAAATGAAGACTATAAGTACTTTGCCAAGTAACACATGAACTGATAGTTTGAACTAATGGTATATTGGCTTTTGTAAATTGCGACGTTTTTATTGATAGCTATATCCTTATAACTTATGTGCTTTAAATATGCTCTTAAATGGTTAACTATTTTCTTCTATGCGCAAAATCGGATATTTTATTGTTTTTAGTCAAAAACAAACGTGTACTTTTTTTAAACAGATTTATTAGCTTTCTTTAAACAGTTGTGAACCTAGGCAGTTAAGTAGATTTGATGAAAGCGGTTCAATCCTTATATTGCATAAGTCGCTGCTGTGGATCACATGATAGCATTGATGATAAGCAGACCGAAACGGGCCCGGGCTAGACTTGGTTTGGTCCTGCAAACAGCTGGTTTGGTCTGCCAGATTGCAAGTCCAAAGAAAGTCTTCTGGTCTTGGTCTTGCTGCAAGAGTCTTGCTGTTCTTGTGCTTTTGGTGTAATTTAAACTAAACATTGTGGATAAAATATATATTTTATTAGATGGAAACCTGTTTTGCTTTAAAATTTAAAATATATAATATTAACCTAACATGTACATTTTAATTATTTAATAAAAACATATTTTAAATGTAGGGGTTTATTTATGTCTGTGCTCCAATTTTAGTTGAATTAAGACACAGCTAACTCTTTTGTGGACATTTAGTGGCATATAGAAACATTTCCAGTGATAAGAATTATTTGAATTTTCTTTTAAAAAAGCATATAAAATTAAAGTAAATACAAAACTGTTTACATAAAAGCAGAAAAAAGGAATTTCGTAAAATGATTCTAATTTTTGCTTGGTTTCTGGAGTTAAACAAAAGATGTTCAAGAAACGTTTCAGTTTATAATAACATATCTTTTAAATTTGTCAAACATTTGCCGTACTAAGTTTGTACAAATACTTTATAAACATTCTGCATATACAAGACAGTGAGAATGTGACAAAACTTGATATCTCAAACCATTCATGATTGTGAAAAAATTAGGTCACAAAATTAAGGGAATAATAAGTGTGTACAAAAAAAAAAACGATACTTCAGAACGAGAACAAGGAAAGTAACAAATTATTTTCATATTATTGTTATTACAGCGTCGTCGTTTTATACATGGGATCAAAGATTTATGAAAATCCGGACCTGACCATGGTATTCGTTGTGCAAGATCCAAGGGCCTTTTTACATATTCCCGTTTACCTCTGTTGCCCTGTATGCGAAAATAAAATTGTTCTACAGTACTGGCCTTCCATTACCCTTGATGCCTTTATGTATGAAATATAACTGGTTTCAAAATAACCATCTTCTTACGGTGGCACGGATGGGACGAAAAACACGATGGAATGTTTTGTGTAATGTACACATTAGATTGAGTCATGCGGGAACTTGGCCACATGGCATATTTTGTGACAACATTTGGATCTTGCTTCTAGTTTGTGGTATTTTAATTTGACGACAGTGGCGTTGTCTTCTATGGCATACGACGCAACCTTAGAAAAATGTATGTCAAATCACTGAAACCCAATCATTTTGCTCATAAAGAGGTGAACATTTCTCCTGCTAGACAACTTGTCGTGTGCAAGCATGAATGGGTTGGTTTACGTTACAGTGATGGGGTGAAATATCTCCTGTGCAGCGTCGTAATTACAATAGTAGATGTTTGTTGTTCGGTACGATTGCAACACCATCCTAACTTTGCTCGTGTTAAGTTCTGGTTAGAAGTAAATATCTGCATTCCATTGCAAATTAGAGGCAATTTGAAACATTTCTTACAAGAAAATGGTTGGTGATGAAAAATTTTACTGGCTATGGTTTTTGGTTATTAGCAAAAAAGAAAAACGAATTTTAGGTTAAGAAAAATTAAATCAAATTCCCAGACAAACAACATATAAGTTGCTTTTGCGAATATACTCGCTTCTTCTTGCAGGTGCCCTATTCATTCGTGAGATCAACAGCAATTCTGTACAATTCGTCTTTGACTTGGGCTTTCTTGGAGGTTTGATCAGCCTGTGTTCCTCTTGTGTCTTGTTTCAGGCTTTGTCTACACGTCGGACTGGGCGCTCACCCAATCGACCTCACAGTAGTTACAGGAATCTGGCGCCTGCCTCATGACGCTAGTCTAGGAAACGAAGTAATGCATAATGGATTTTGTGTGCAGTAAGATGGATTTGAATGCGGTTTTTTTGCATTTGATTCGTCTAAACGTCTACAAATTTTGTGAACAAATTTAAATAATGGAAAATGAAACACTGCATTTGTACATTTGAAAAATGCATTCTCAAGACGCATTTTGAACTTTTCAATTATAAAAAAATTATAACTAGGTATATAATGATTTAAATAAGCCCCAAGGTCGCTGAGCATGAATATGATATTAACAAGGGCCTGCGGAGTACCTGATGCGCGCTAAAGATGGTGTAAACATCGTCTTCTGAAATTTTACGACAAATCCTCTAAATATTAGCCCAATTTTTTTAATCGGGGGTTTTTGAAGTCATTGTTACAAATGTGGTATCAACAAAGGACGCACGAGTACTAGTGCTAAAGTGATTATAAACATCTTCTGAAGTGCAAATCCTCTTAAAATATCTTCAATTTTTTTTAATCAGGGTTTGAGTCATGAACACGAATATGGATATTAACAAAGAGCCTACAGAGGAATTTTATAGTTTGCACTTTCAAGACGTCTTGATCATTTCTTTAATATATGACCCAAATTTCCCATTTACTCAGGGAGTTTGTGCGTTAACTGAACGAAGAATATAAGTCGATAAAGATCTGCAAGTACCCAGTTGCGCGCTAAAGATGGCTAACTATCATATTCAGTACCATTTTATATCTCTTTTCTCTTGGATTTAGTGTCGGATAAGGTTGGTAATAATGTCAGTTGAATTCATCATTTGTAAAAATGAAAAAATTGATTTTCTTATGGGTATTTATTTGTAATTTTTCTAATATTTTAATATAAAGAAATACAGCTGTTTTTGCAAGCTAAAATTTGCGAATCTACCCATGTTTTCCACGTCTCCATAACGAGTTATCTGATGCTGCTCGCAGGCCTTATGATGTGTATTATTATTCAGTGACTAAAAACTCAGATAAAGAAATTGGACTGATATTAGGTTGTGTTAAACTCTCAGAGACAGGGTTTATACCATTATATGAGCACCCAGGTTCTTCGCAGGCTCTTATCAATGTCACTGTATTCGTGTTCAGCGACAAAAAGAATCTTCTGGTAAAGAATTAATATGGACTAATATTGTGGGATTCCTCGTAAGAACCCAAAAGACGGCATTTTACCATCTGCGCGAAACCACAGGTACTCCGCAGGCCCCAACAATGTCTGTTTCAGTGTTCAGCGACCGAAACCCACGAGTAATAAAATTGTGCTGATGTTAGGAGGAATTATCCATGTTAGCGCACACCAGGTGCTCTCCGTAGGCCCCTTGCCAATATCATATTTGTGTTCAGCTACCTCTAAATTCACAAATTCAGCTCATTTGCTTGACTATTTACCTTGTATTTTTTTTTATAATTTGCAAACTTTTTCAAATGCATTTTAAATGCAGCATTTTCCTAATCTTAAATGTAGTTGTTTATTTCCATCAATTAAATTTGTTCCCCTTTGGTTGTAGATGTTCATACCAATCAGATACAAAAGCCATAGTTCTAAATCCACCTTACTGCAAATCCCATCGTAAGGCCTATTTTTGTGTCACGTTTCCTCTAGACCGAGGTAGCTTTTTAATTAAAAAAAAAAATAAAATCCTAAGACGCCACTAACTGGTTGTAACCACAATAGCAAACCTTCTTGAACATGAATAAGAGCTAGTTCTCATTGAAGTAGTAGCAAACAACCAAAAGAGAAAAGCATATCACAAAAAATCTTACTAACGGTTTTTATGGATTACAATAAAATAATAAATAAAAACAGAACATTTAAATTTGTTTTTTTGTAGTACATATTGTCCCTTATAATGGAAAATTTTTCTTGCGACAAATGCGACCTTCACCCTCGTAATGTTAGCACGTGGTTTCTTTTGTTTTTGTAAGGTTGCACGTCGTACCATGAAAGATAATGCCAATGGAAACCGATATTAACCGTTACCCGCGTTTATGCTGATTTAGCATAAGTAAATTTATAGTGTGGTGGCCATTTGCGATCAACATTTGTGTTATTTTCAAAACCAGATGCTTGCAAGAAGAAATCGGAAAGACGAAAAGGGACCGCAATTATTAGGCAAACAATCGTCTGACTTATTTATCGGAACACAAAATACGAGGCCACCGCAGATCGGTTTGAGGAGAATTTGCATTGCCGGCCAAGAGGTTTGTATCTTAAAGCGCATTGATGGGACTTCTATTGATATAACCGACCGGAAACCCTTCGAATAGTAACATTACCGCAGATCTGTCGATTATCTAGTTAAAATAATTGAAAAATCGTATTCAATTACTTCTCGGTAATTGGATTTCTTCGTTAAATTACTTTTCGAAAGGGTAATTGTATTGGGATTATTCATTAATGGGGATAAATGTAATCATGATGATTGATCTTCAAGATCCCAAGTCAGTGCTTAGAAATAATTGATTATTACTTATAAGGTAATTAAATTGTTAAAATTAATTTAATTACTAACAAGCAAATGAATTACTAAAAAAATTCATTTACCTTTCTTTATGGAAACACTGCCGGAATTTTGGCCAGCCAGACAAAGCATCGGGCCGCTTTAGATCCGGCGAACGCCGCCTCGGCGCCGATTTAGTATTTTCGGTTGACGCTTACTTCCACCGTTTTTATTTTTTTTTTGTGAAAAGATCTGTTAATGTTTGAAGTGGGATAAAAAGAAATTTTTATTTTAGAGTCATTTAATGTTGAACTTGCCGAAAAGAAGTTTGAATAATGTGACGTGCGCATTAGGGATTTTATCGGGATAAATATTTTGTTGTTTAGTATATCGTGTTTAATATGTGTGGTAATTTAAATGGCGAGTAATTGCTTTGCAAATATTCAATTACTTTTAGTTTAATTGATAAATAAATTACTTTGACAAACATGCCATTGGTAATCGTAATTTACTACTACTTAAAAAGTAATTGGTAATTGTAAATTGATTACTTTTCTAATTGCAGACAATAAGACTGAATTATAACTGCAATTTCTATTAAGTTGGATCGTAAAAGAGATATCTAGGCCCATAATGTTTTGGTCAGCTTTTCCTACCTTCGTCTTGTTTAACATACATTAACCTTGGTGGCGCTTTGAAAAGAATATGTTCTTTTTGGAACCAGGTTTATTGGCAGCGGATCGGAACAAATATATTTACGGTTTTCCTGTTCGATAACTATTCCAATTTCTTCGGGCTTCTATGTATTTCCGATCGAACGATATAACAACATGATAATCGTTTGTTGTGTGTTCTCCCCTGCTCCAGCTACCAGCTTCTTTCTTGTTGTAGTAACAGCAATGATAATAAATATATGATAGTGCTGAAGTAAATGTAATAAAAGCAAAAGTCAATTTTAACGTATAAAAACACCTGCTTTGTAAAAAAACTCAATTATTTTTAATATAAAATGATATTAAATAGCGTATATCTGGGACGGGTTTGTCAAATGCACTTAAATCATCAGTGCTGATAAAAATAATGGCAGTTATAACTCCACGAAAGCAAGTTAACTTCGAATAAAGTTCAGGATTAATAATAATTGTGGTTCCCAGAGTATTCTGATATGGATGTGAAATTATGGCGTATTAGTACTAAGTACCATATCAACAATATAAAAACCTCGTATTTTCATTTTTTTTCAAAAATATGTTTGAGTGATTGTTGAGTCATCGGGTATATAGCAGCTGTTACAAAAATTACATCTGCACAGTGCACCGCTCTAACAGAAAGCAACAGGAACCACGTATAGCTGCAGATTTAATTATGAGTTGATGTGAAGACCTTCATCGGAAGATTGGTTGCATTTTCTAAACCGTTAAGTGGCTTTTGCACTAAAACATTATTAGTTCGTAAGTGTTAGATAAATCAAAACATTTTAAAGTTACCAAAGTCTTTTATTCAAAATGGTGAGAAAACTGTTTTTGTATCTCTCTCATAAATTATACTTTGCCATGAAGCGTAAATATTGTATTTTTTTTTAAATTTTTGTTAAAATATCTTCGTAGAGATAATTCAGACAATAAATTCAAAGCCATCAGTTCTGGATAATTCGGTCATGAGTTGGTCTGGTTAGTTTTAGCGGCTTTTTATTTTCCGCAATTATATTCAGGAGCGTAATAAAACACCAAAGTAAGAACGACTTTTCGTTTAGAACACAATCCTGCCATGGCCTAAACAAATTGACTTTATTCCAAGAAAGAAAGATTTTGCCGTGTGCAACGGAGAAGTTTCTTACCTATTTGTACAATTGAATATGCTGATTTGGGGGACTTCCTTGTAGCTTTTTATCAAATCTTCGCTTCATTGAATCATAAAACAATAAAAGATGTATTATAAAAATATTAATTGATATAAGGTGTTCTTCATGAATGGATATTAACTTTATGGCAACAAAATGTACATGAAACTTTATTCATCTGACAAGATTTGGCGTAAACACAAGAAAACAAAAAAACGGTGAGTTAAATAAAATCTCATGTTTTTAGTTTTTCTACAATCCTTCTCTCAAACATGAAACGGATCTATCCCTTTAAGTATCAAGTTCCGATGTTAATGCAACGTTCAGTATTAGTACAACCTATGTATAATGCATCGAACAAGCGTACCTACCGTTTTCATAATAAGTTAATTATCATCTTTTCCGCCGTTGAGTAAACCATTTAGACAAAAAAAAAGTTCTGTAAATAATAAAAACAAAATTCTGTGAGATACTAAATTTACATAAATAAATTGTAAAGAGGTTTCAAAGAAAGATCAAGCATCGAATTTCATAACAGAAAAAACTGCGAACATTGGACTGATAATAGTCTAAACCAAACACTGACAATACTTTTATAATTTTAAAGCATAAGTAAAAAGTATCCGCATTTTATTGAGTGATAAAAAAATGACATTTAATGCTTCCTAACTTTTTAAGTTGGATATAACGGGATTTAAAAACAAAAATACTAAATAAAAAATGGTACTAAAAGTAAAAAAGCGTTACTTTCGATAATAGGCCGATTGTGTTTATAAAACGTATTTCTTGAAAAGTACTGCATCAAATTCAAAAAATTAGAAGCATTGAAAAGAGGATTCGACGATTTTAAGATGATGTATTAGTTGACCCCTTTGCCATTTAATAATTTGGGTAAAGCTTACCCCCTAGGGGTTTGAAGTGAAAGGTTACAAATAGGGCAAAATGGGATGGGAAAACAATTAATTTTACACTAATTTTTTTATCATATAATTGCCAACTCACCCCGAAAAATACACATTTCATCCTTTTTAATTAGGCAACATCTTTCGACTTTTTCAGGCTTGCTTGCCTAGTCTTGGGTCGCCCCTTTGTTAAAAAAAATGGTTAGTTTATTTTTGGGGTCTTTTTACCCCCCGGCTGCGGTAACGAACGCATTTAAAATCTTGCTGCTCGGGGAGAAGAGGTGGTCAAGAGGTTCGATGGAAACCTTTCCCCCCCCCTTGAAAAAAAATCCCGGCTACGGCCCTGCTGTCAGTTTCGTCAGAAGTTAAATGTTAGGAAGGTTAACAATAACTAGACAATGAATGATTCCAATTATTGGTCAGTATCCTACAAAAAAGTTATTAAAGTTCCGTTACGACATAAACGTGATAACTTGACTTTTTTTTATGACGGGGCAGTATTTACTGCGTTATTAAATGCGGAATCTCATTAAGGTGAAGGTACGCCAAAAGTAAAAATCTTCTTTACTATCTTGGTTTACTTCGTTCGAAATTTTTTTTTCGAAATTATGAAAGTAAAAGATTGAGTTGGATTTTTTTTAAAATAGGCGTTTATCTGTTTCTTATTTACAGGATTATTTTTTTGCTTGACTTTTTGGGGAAAAGTCTAAAACCGAAACCGAACCGAAAAAAAACCCAAGACCGAAAGTACCCAAAGCTGTAAATAAATCTGTACAGTTTTCATTTGTGGCGCAATTTTTGGTCTTCGGGATGCTTTGAGCGAAAAAAAGGGTTTTTCACGATTCCGACGGGGAAACCCCCTGAAAATGGCCCCCCAAAATCCCAAAAATGAGTTTCTCGCGAATATCTGCCAAAAAATTACAATTAGAAAATATTTGATAAACAAAAATGAAGATCACCACAAAATCTACAAAAAGTCCCCACTATTTTTTTGCAACACCAATATTTTTCCAAAAAAAGCCGTCGAAAAATTCATAACATTCCACACTGGATAGATGTGGTAGTAGTAGTTTTTACTAAAAAAAAACAAATGGGCAAAAACCCTTTTTATCAAAACGTATGAAAGATTGTAAAGAAAATTTTGTGGGATCATTGAACACTTTTAAGTCTCATTATAAAACAGAAATGTTAATAACAAACCATTTTTTCAAAAAAAATCAATAATTTTTGAGAACTTAAAAAATTGTGAAGAAAACTTTGACTACTTTTTTAATATTCTAGAAAAAAATTAAATAAAACTCATATGCGGTACGGGTTTTCTTATTCCGATGAAATTTGAATGATTAAAAAAAGTACATTATTGTCCGAGTAAAAAAAAAATTCGTCCGCCCGTTTATAAGTAAATCAAAAAAGATAGCGTCATTCTAAAATAGGGGACTTTTGGGGCCCGTTATTCGAAAAATATCGATTTTTAGAAAAAAAATTGAAATCATTTTTGTAGATTACAAGCCGATTTAATTTTGTTTTAACAAAAATTCTCCAATTCCATATTTTGGCAGACAAAGCGGAAAACCCCTTTTTCGGGGTGAGGGGGCCCCACCCCTTCCCACCTGTTAATGTTGATAAACTTTTTTTTGCTCGAAAGCAAACCAAAGACTTAAAATTGCGCCACAAGGGAAAAAATGTACAGATTTAGTTACAGCTTTGTCCCTTATTTATTGGACTAAAAATACAGTCGGGTTTCAATGTGACATTGCCAACCTTAAACTTCGACTTTTGGCACATGTCGGCATTTCAGAGAAAAAAATTGATCTGATTGATAAAGTCAAGTAAAATATTACTATAACAAATGTTTCAAAAGCTTAAAAAAATAGCGTAAAGTATTCGTGGATAACTGGTCTTTAAAACACTTGCTCTATTTCGAGAACTCCGGCTACGCCGTCGTGCTCGAAAAAAAGAAGAAAAAAGTTTTCTATAATAATAAATAAAAGTCTGATTTTCAAAAGTAATATATAAATATCTTTATTCTGGGAAAAGCCAAAATAATTTTATTTTTAAGTTGATATTTGCCGAAAACAAAATAAACCATAAAAATAGTACAATGTTATAAAAACTAGGACTTTTAACTATTTTACAATGTTATTTATATATTATTAAAAGTACAATTTTTCATATGTTGTTCATTTACGGTGGTAGCTAAATGAAGTGAACGGTTTAAGCAGTTGAATAAACCAGAATTTATGGTGCCGCTGGAAATAGTAGCTGTAGCTGCAGGCTGTAGACATGGCGTCGGCTCGAGAGAATTTTTTGGTATTATTTTTCGAAACATTATTTGTTAAAATTTTATAAGCAATGTCCATTTTATGTGTTATTGAGTCATCTATATAACTTTCTGCAACCGAAGAAAATTTCCATCCTCCGTGCCGTTTTAGGTCTGTAATATCTGTCCGAGAAAAATAAGCCAATAAAGTTGCAAAAGATTTCCCAAAACAGTGTCCGATATACTCTTTAGGATTTTCAAGCTTAAGGATACCGGCTATATCAGATGGAATTTTTTCGATTTTGTTTATCCCCACGCACTACACTGTACATTAACCATTTTGATAATTTATGAAAAATCTTCGATGGCTAGTGTTTGATGGACGCAATTCTATATATTTCCTGTAGTAGTAAATATAATTTTGACCGGAAACAACAAAGATTCGTGTTACATGTGTCTTTGGGTCTGGTATGTAAACCACTAAGATATCTTCCTTATCTTCAATGTCATCCAAAGTTAAATTTGTCAGCTCTTGGCGACGACAAGCTCCAGCAATTTCAAAAATAGCCACAACTTTATGGAACAAATATATGCTATTCGGAGTTTTAAATAAAAATTTGGTTATATCTTCATTGGTCAACGCTTTAGATAGGTTTAAAGCCTGTATTTTTTTGCTTGATAAAGGCAATTACCTTATAAAATTTGCTGATATCCACATTTCGCTTTAGTTTTATCATCGTTTTCAACATGAAATATCTGGCCCATATTGTAGACGGCTTCAACTCCTTAGAAAGTTCGGCAAAATCTGCTAGATAAACCTCCTCTTTGTGCAATGTATTAACTTTTCTTTGGGAACACCGATCATTGAAAAACGAATATTTTTAATTCTATCTAGGAGCAGATTTCTTCGGTATAATTTTTAAAGTAGCAATCAGAATGCAAAACATCTTGCGGAATTTCGTGTTCCATATTTTAAACAAGATTATACTTGACACTTCGAAATTATTTTGAAAGTCAATAAAAAATACAATTTTAAAATGAAGAAATTG